>CAUYSK010030272.1:0-88131 GCA_963575035.1 Avahi laniger
CAGTTAATTCCACTCTTCTGGTGGAGCAGTAAAGGACACGGGCAGTTCTTAAACCAGGTAACTGTATCACTCTTTGCAGTGTTTCTCCCATTAGCTGGATTTAAACTCCTGAGGGATTTTCCTGAAGCCGTGGGATAAAACCAGGCACCCTGCCCGCCTCCTGCTGTCTTCCTCCACCTGCGCCTGCAGGAAGGCGTAGGACACAGCCCAGGGTCCAGCCCGTGCCTGTGCCCTCGGTGAGTTCACAGTGACCCAGGACAGCAGTGAAGTCTCTTCCAATTCCTTTTTACTTTTAGTTGTGCTTAGAAATTGCAACCATAATACACGCTGGTTGTGCGATATTACTTGTTACAGAGGTATATAAAGTAAAACTTGAATGTAGCCATCTCCTTGCAATTAGGAAAAATTAAAAGAGCAATTGCATCCTACCTTATAGAGCGTTTTGCAATTGCTTTTTATTTTCACTAAAGAATAAACCAAGGGTCCTGGTTGATCCTGCCAGGAGCATCGAAAAAAAAAAAAAAAAAAGAATAAACCAAGGAGTCTTCTAGATCAGTAAATAGAGTTCAATGTAATACTTTTACTTCTTCCTCAGTTTTTTATATTTTGTTTTGTTCTACATTTGGTTACTTTGGAAGTAAACAATAAATATCATCCCTGTTGATGATACTTAGGTTGTCTACAGTTTGGAACTGTCATAAGTAAGCCAGCGATTAACATCTTTGTGTTTTTGTGCAAGTATTTCTCCAGGAAAAATACTAAGAAATAATGTTTTTGAGTAGAAGAAACTCCCATTTCAAATACCGGGAGATGTCCCCCATTCCCAGTCACAGTGTTTGCCTCTGTATTGTCCCGTGCTCTGTGAGAGAGCCCGTTCCCTGCCCCCGCCCCCGCCCCCATCACACCTTGGATATTACGCACCATTTACAGTTCCTTTGCTGACCTGAGGTGCAGAGATGGTTTTCAGTTGTCCCCATCTGTGGTCACTGTGAGACGGGGCCTCTTTTTGCATGCCTACCAGCCTTCCTCCCTCTTCTGTGGTGTGCCCTCCAGAACTTGGCCCTTCTCTTCTCCTGCTGGGTAGTTTCAAGTTTTGTGGTTCAATTAGTCAGTCTTTTACTTTTAAAACACTATTTCTGGTTTCCTGCCTTGCTTACCAAAGCCTGCCTGTGCTCAAGATTGGAAACCTCTTTGTGCCAGTCAGTGTTCCTGGCTGCAAGCAGTACAGCCAACTTTATGAACCGTAGGCAGCAAAGAGACACATTAGAAGTACACTGATGTCCTAGTGAAGGGACGGGGCGTTGGGAAACAAGCCTTGGATAAGAGGCCAGGCTCAAGGCAGGCCAGAGAGCCCACAAGGAGCCACATGGTGCCATAAGGACATTGCCCTGGACTCTTGCTGCCAAGAAGCTGTTCTTTTGACTCTTGCTGCCATCGTCTCCACTAGGCCCCGGACACTGGGTGCTGCTAGCCCACCATCACCCCCGACCATCACCCCACCACCATCTCTCACCTCCGCCATTCCCCCCACCCTCACCATCACTACCCCACCATCACCCCACCATCACCATCCTCCCCACCCCTCCACCACCATCCCCCACCCCTCCACCATCCCCCCCACCATCACCCTGACCACCGCCAATACCTCCCACCACTTTCACGTCACTCCCCTGCCATTTCTACCACCACGACCCTAACTAGAGTGAATTCATCCCTAGATCCTTTGCGGTACGGTTTCAGATTCCAAGTCCTCCATGGGCGTCTCTAACTGTTCATAGGCAAGCTTTTGCTGTCAAGAGTCAAGGAGGATACTCTAATATTTGGGTTCATTTGGGGAGGATTGGTATCCTTATAATATTAAGTCCTTCATCAAGGAACATGGTGTGTTTTAAAATCTCCCATTGTGATTGTGATTCTGTCAGTTTCCAGCAGGTTTTGGGTTCCAACTAATTCTAACGATACAGTTCCAAGGAGTTTTGTTAATGAGATGCCAGTCTTATTTGTTATAGGTGATTATGTTTTCTTTCTGAGTGTTTATGATTTTCTCTCTCTTTTTTTTTTAACTTATCTGTATTTGTTACAAGCTTTTTAAGGTGGATTGTAACTCGGGCCCCACATTTCCATTCACAAGCCTCACTTTTCAAGCAGCTTTACAACACACATGGGTAGGCTTATCATTTTGCTCCTCTAAGCAACACTTTTCTCTGGAAAGCAAGCCCTGCGTAGAGTTTCATCAAGCTGCTTCACTGTAACATACTTATTTCTAGCGGACCAGTACATGCAGAAACTACGAGGGGATGAAAATCTTAAAAAGTAGATTCTCGAAGATGAACTCAGGTCATTTGAACAAATATTTTTCTTCTAAACATACAAGGTATGTCTTGGAATGCTCAGTGACAGAAGATTTGGTCTACCAAGGAATCTGGCTTGATAGCTAAGCACTTTAGGCCACGAAGTTTGCAGGGGTTAGATACATCTTACAGCACTTTGCATCCGTCTGTTAAAATAGCCACCGTGAGGCTGGGTGCGGTGGCTCACGCCTGTAACCCTAGCTCTCTGGGAGGCCGAGGTGGGAGGATTGTTTGAGCTCAGGAGCTCGAAACCAGCCTGAGCAAGAGTGAGACCCCGTCTCTACTAAAAATAGAAAGAAATTAATTGCACAACTAAAAATATATATAGAAAAAACTAGCCGGGCATGGTGGCGCATGCCTGTAGTCCCAGCTACTCGGGAGGCTGAGGCAGAAGGATTGCTTGAGGCCAGGAGTTTGAGGTTGCTGTGAGCTAGGATGACGCCACGGCACTCTAGCCAGGGCAACAGAGTGAGACTCTGTCTCGAAAAAAAAAAAAAATAGCCACCGTGAAACCAGAAAGCACTGCTAGCTCTGCGTTACTGCCTGGAGTATCACAGCATCACACTCCGAAGCAGAAAGGAACCTTACCCTTCGCTTACCGTAGTCACTGTCATGCCACACAGATTTTTTAAATGTTAAAAATAAAGAAAACAGTCCTTGAAAATATGTTATAGAGGGAATGAAGTACTGAACATGTATACAAGTCACTTTTCAGGCAGGGCTCAGTCTCAGTCTCCAGTGCGTGAGGTGCCATCATCTCCTTCGAGAGCTGGCGTCTCTCCAGTTGCAGCAGCATCGGGCCCGTTGGCAGCGGGGTCATCTTCGCCAACACCCAGCCCGACTGTGATCGTTCTGTACGTGCTGTTAGCTTGCATCTGGGGATCTTCCTGCCTGAAGCCCAAAGACGGGATCCTTTATGTTTTAAAATGTTATGTGGCATTTTCCCCATCCACCCTAACAGGATATAGGAGTCACGTTAATTGAGTTCCTTTTCCTCATCTTCTTGCCCTACGTTCTGGAAGATTTCCTTGACTTTACCTTTCAGTTCATTTGCTCATGATCATTTTGTGGACAGGAAATGGTGGATCACACTTATAATTCTAAGATGTTTTCTCCCCAGAATATTCTTTATGAATGCACAATTTTCCTGAATTTCTGAGGATGGTAATTAAATCTTTTTTTTTTTTTAAAAGTTCTCTTTAGTTCATTGCGTCATCTAAGCACTCGGATGCCTGTTCCTTGTTCTGGTCCCAGTCTTCGAATCCACATGCTGACTTGCTTCATCTGTCTGGCACATCCCTGTCTGAGAACTTGGTTGTTTCTTCCTGGCAGTTGCCTCAGAGGTTTGGGTCTCGTGGCCCTTTTCTCCAGCTGGGCTTATCCGCTGGAGCCTCCCACAGGGTGCGCAATGGAGAGTCAGTCTTTAGGCTGAAGGCGTGGTGGCTAAATCAGGTGTTGCCAGAAAGCAGGACACTTGGTGTTCGCCTGTCCTCTCCCAGCCCGCCCGGCTGACCCCGGTGTGCTGGCTGCAGCCGGTTGGTCCCCGTTCCCTGTGCATTTGTTCAGAGCTCAGAGGAGCTGACAAGTGGCTTCCTTCAAGTTCCCACTTCCTGCTGGTGATTTTCCATTCCTTCTGGCCTGTGCCAGTGATAACATTTCACACTTGTCTGACACCTTTTCTCCTCTGAGCTCCAACACTTTACAAGCAAGCAGTTACTATTATTGCCCTCTGAATTCTGATGGAAAAGCTGAATGTCATGGGATCAAAGCTGCCGTGGTTGGGGTGAAGACGAGCAGGCCAGCCGTGATCCCTGGCAGGATCAGCGAGGGCACCTCAGGCCTGAGGAGGGGTGTCCCCGGCTGGGGAAGGTTCTTGGCATGGGCTCCCCAAAGGCCTCCTGAGAGCCCACTTATTCTTGGGAAAATGGTGCACTATCCCTTAGCAGTGGCCGCAGAAAGAAGAGAATGGGACTCTTGGAACCATTCTCTGTCAGGAAAGGTGAGTTGGCTCTTGGTTTATTCTGGGAATAAGAATAAATAATAAGAATAAATAATAAAATCTGTAGAGGTGTCAGCAGCTTGTCTTGAGGAACAGGAAGCAGATCTGTATTGCGTGGCCCCAGGCAGAGGAATGAGGTTTAATTGCTACAAGTGTTCACTAGTCAGAGGCGTTGTTGCTGGCACAGAGAGCTACCCGGAGGGGAGTGAGTGCCTAGCCCTGCTTGGGCCCCAAGGGAAGTGCTCTAGCTGCTGGTGGGGATGTCTTGCATCACATGGGGCCAGGGCAGGATGACACACAAGGCCTCTTCCAATGCAAATTTTGCGTCATAAGAATAGACTCTTAACGCCATCTCCTCCGGGCGGTGGAGGCTTTGGGGCTGAGACCCTGAAGCTCTGAGGCAAGTCACACCTTGCTGGATCTGCAAAGCTCCTGGGTTCCCATCTCCTTCTTTCATTCAACAAACCTTGATTTGGGGTCTGCATTTTCCCTCTTCTGTAGGAAGCTTTACCCCGGGACAACTCGCTGTCTAGCTAGAAAGAATATCTGTGACCATGCAATTTTCAGCAACCAAACAAGGCCCTGTTGAAGGTGACTGCCGAGCTGGTGTTGGATGTCAGCAGTGTGCAGATGGAGGGACTATATTTTTCGAGCAAATACAGTGCTGGACACATCTGTCTGCGTGATAGCTCACACAAACCTTTCCAAGCTCCAAGAGGCAGGCATCAGGATTCCATTTTACTGGTGAGGGTCAAATAAGCAGCCCACAGTCTTAGCACGGGGCAGAGTGGAGCAGGGATTTGAACTCAGTCTCTTTGGCTCTGACACCCTTTCTCCTCCATAGCACTCCCTGAATGTAAGTGCCGCCAACGAGGTTCCACAGACCTAGTCTGGCTGGCCCTAGTCTTTTCTGGCTAGCTGAGCACTCCTAGGCCCTGAGCACTCTTTCCCAAGGGCTGGCTGCCTCGTGAGTCCCAGAGGCTTCTCCCGGGTCCACCCCCATGCCTTCACAGACACTATAGAGAGCTCTGGGCCCCGGCCCAGGCCCAGCGGGGCAGCCCTTGTCCAGCCCTCGGTCTGCGATCTGGCCATTCATAACTGGCTCTGAACAGGCACTTATCATTCTTCCCCGACCACCCAGTCAGCCCCACACTGCCTGGAAGTGCAGCCCAAGCCGCCGGAGCCAACGGCTGCTCAGCCCCACTGGGCCCTGCCGCTCTGCTCGCCGCCGGCCACCCCTGCTGCAGCTGGCCCTGCCTGCCCAGCCGCGCGGACGCTGGAGCCCAGAAACAGCAGGATCTGAGCATCCCCCACAAACCACAAAGGGGGATTCACAAATCAAAAGGGCCTGAGAGAACAAAGCTGTCACATCAGTCCATCACCAAGCCGGATCTCAAAACATCACTGGGCCAGAGTCCTGCCAGCTGTGAGTCACCACCCGGCCAGAGCAGCCACGGCGGCCTGGCCTCGTGAAAAAACACCCTGGTGGCCAGCTGACCTGGGTGGTGTGGGGTGTCTGTGGCTGGTTCCACACTTCCACAGTGTGAGCGCCATAGGAGCAGGAGGGAGGGGACCAGGGCCAGGGCCATAGTGATGGCTTCTGTCTCTCTGATGTCACAGTCCCAGCTCCCTCCGTCCCTCCTGCCCTGCTCCGGGGCCCTGGGATGATGAGTCTGAGGCTGGTGGCTCAGCAGAGCCCTCAGTGTGCTTCCGTCCTTCCCGTGGCCCTGCACCGCCGGCCCTCCGCTTCCCAGGTGATGTGGGCCTAAGTGAGTCCGGCAACTCACGGCAGCACTGCCAAGGACAACGCGCACGCCTAGAGCCTGCGCCGCCCCGGCTTCCTACCCCAGAGCCCTGACCCAGTGCCCGTGGGGAGACGCGGGGGAACTCACATGGGGCGTCACGTCCTTCCCAGGGCCAGGTGCTCCTGACGCTGTTCCTCTCTATGACCACCTCTCTGGCAACGTGCTCCTTCGGCCAGCGACCTTTATTTCTCCTGGTCCTGACACCGTGGCACACGTATCAGCAGCTATGAAATGGCTGGACAGAAAAACACAGGGTTCTGGCCTTATTTTTGTTGCCAGCTCCTTTCTCCTTTGTGGGCCTCGATTTCCCCATTGTCACAATGAAGAGCAAGAGGAGACCTTAGACTTTCGGCTCTGAAATGGCAGGGCACCATAAGGTGATCTTTGGTCCACTGCATGACACTGATGGGCTTTATCCGGGGAAGAGGCAACCAAGGCCTAATTTAAGGGAGGATGAGAAGTTGGTCCTGGCACCGGCCCCCTCCGAGCCCCTTGCTGTCTCTTCTTGGTGCTCTCCTCCCACCCCCTACCCTGGGCCGCAGCCCTGCCGGAGCTGAATAAGCTCCTGGGGATGGGGAGAGCCTGCCGGGGCACTGGTTTGAGGTTTCGCCCATCACTATGCCCTGCAGGGGTGATTGGCGCCTGCCTGGACCTCCCTCACCTGCAGCCAGAGGCCCCTGCCCCCCGCCCAGACGCGTCTTTTCCGCTTACTTCTCCCTGATGTCCACCCCCACTCAGGCTCTGCACGCCCCCGCAGCACCCGCTTGGCTGCCCCGGGCCGTCACGCATGCAGGCTTCCCCCTGGGAGGCCGTCGTGCTGGAGGCATGGAGGAGAGCCCGGAACTGCAGGCTCCTGGTCACTGTGCAGCGTCCTCTGCATATCTGCGACCAGGAGGCCCTTCGTGAGGGCATGTGGGCATGAGCCCCAGCGGCCGGATGAGGGCTGCTGAGCGGCAGCTCCACGGGACGAGCATGGGTGGTGACCTCTTCCTCCTCCCGGGTGTCACAGAGGGCAGAGCTATGTCCAGGTGTATGTATTCCCACATGGGGCAACACAGGAATGTTGGCCCCTTGCCAGCTGCCACCCCTCCTTAGCTGGAGCTGTGACAAGTTCCTGCATCCCGGGTCCCTCTGTGCCTGGCTGTGAGCACAGCATCTAGCCCACTTCCCACGGCAGCCCTGCGACCGGGGCCTTTTACCCCACATTGCAGATGTGAAAACTGGCTCAGAGAAACCAATCATCTCATTGAAGGGGACACGGTAGGAAGGTGGGAGGCGGGATTCGCCACTGCCCTGCTCTGCCCCGACCCGGAGAAGGGGTGGAAAGCGAGCCCTGCCCCTCCCTCCACAGCCCTGAGAGTCTCTGGGACCATTTTCGCTGTGACTCTGCCGCACCGAAGGTGGGAACGTTCACGTCAGTCAAGGTCTCCCAGAGCTCAGGTGCTCCAGGGTCCGCTCACAAGTTCACAGACAGGGGCCCTTTGCTCTCTGGTGCCGCCGCCCCCACAAGGAATCAGTGGCTTTAAGCTAGCGGCGCTTTGCCTCTTATTGTCTCCTCTCTCTCCCCTGCAGTCCCGCACCACTCATGTTATTTAGGGACTGTATTCAGTGAACACCTGTGAGGAATCTGCAGTTTTCCAGCTGGCACAGACGCCGTGCACTAGTTCGTAGGCATCCTGTTTGGGGGAGCCTGAGTGTTGGAGATAATCGTGATCCTGTAATTAACTTAAAACATCCCTGCTTCCCCTTTAAAGAGTAACCCCAAAATCTTTTTTTAATAAATTGAGGTGAAATTGACGTAACATGCAATTAGCCATTTAAACGTCCACAGTTCATGGTATTTAGTGTGTTCATATGTTACACACCCACCAGCTCGCTCTAGTTTAGAAACTTCTTCATCGCCCCATAAAAACACCCCAACTCCTAAGTAATCACTCCCTATCCCACCTCCTTTCATGCCCTGGTAACCCTAATCTGCCTCCTGTCCTTATGGATCTGCCTATTCTGAATATATCACATAAAAAGAAACACAATATGTAACTTTTTGTGCCTGGCTTCTTTCATTTGGCATAACAGTACTGAGCACTTAGTTTTTCAGGTTCATTCTTTTTATGGCTGGATGCTAGCCCGTCATGTGGGTAAAGCGATTTGTGTATCCTTCCATCCTGTGATGGCAATTCCAGTTGTTTCCAGCTGTTGGCTATTACGAATAATGCTGCATTGGTGTACAAGGTTTTGTGTGGACAGATATTTTCATTCCTCTGGGGTATATGCTTGGGAGTGGAATTGCTGGATCATAAGGTAAGTCCACGTTGAACTTTTGGAGAAACAAATCCTTCTCCAAGGGGCTGCACTTTGTGTCTGAGGGTTTCGGCTTCTCCACATCCCCTCCTCACATTTACTCCTGCTGGGCGTTTTGCTTTGAGCCATCCTGGTGAGTATGAAGGGGTGGCTTATTGCAGTTTTGATTTGCTTTCCCCTAACAACTAACGTTGTCAAGCATCTCTTCACGTGCCTATCAGTCATTCGTGTACCTTCCTTGGAGAAATGTCCAGTCAGATACTTTGCCCATTTTTAAATTGGGTTGTTTGTCTTTTTATTATTGAATTGTAAGAATCCTTTCCATTAATAAATTCTGGATACTAAACCCTTACAGATAGATATATGATTTGCGAGTATTTTCCCCACTTCATAGGTTGCCTTTTCACATTCTTGGTAATGTACCTTTAAGCACAAAAGTTTTAAATTTTGATAAAATCCAATTTATCTAATTTTTCTTTTGTTTCTTGTATTTTTGATGTCATATCTAAGAATTCTTTGTCAAAAGCAAAATTATGAAGATTTACCCTTAAGTTTCTTTCTAAGAGTTTTATAGTTTTAGCTCTTACATTTAGGTGACTGATCCATTTGAGTTAATTTTTGTATATGGTGTGAGGCAGGAGTACAAATTTCCATGTGGATATCGAGTTGCCCCACTCAAATGGGTATGTTTATGTGAGAAAGTAAAAATCAGGAAGCTGATTTCTGTGCCAGAGTCCTGGTGTCTTTTGCTAGTTGGGTAAACAAAGTGTCTACATAGAAGTATGTGTAAGCCAGTTCTCATTTTCCAAGTTTAGAGTTGTGAAGATTAAATGAAATAATGCGTTTAACATTCATGCATCACAGAATTGAGCGGGACCTAACAGTGTTACCTGCGTCAGTTTAGGAGACGCACATTATCGGAATCTCCAGCAGAAAAGAAGCACAGGTGCCCTCCCTTCCAGGGGCTTCGCTTGCCCTCTGTGCTGGTGTTCTTTGCTTCTTTCTGAAACAGCGGCTGCTCCAGAGCCCTGCATCTGGTCTCAGCTCACAATTGCCCCGTGTGTACTCGTGGCACCTCCCTTGTTGCTGGTCATTTGAGGGATAAGGCAACACCACCACGCCGGAGCCCCTCCTGGAGATCACGGTGCCTCGTATCTGGCCGTGGGGACCAGCCCTGGGTCTCTCTCTACTAGAAATGACTGGCTTCAGAGGTCACTGCCACAGCCTGGCTGTTCCTAAGCCGGAGGAGAGTGCTGCACTGAGAGTGTGACTTTCCTACGGGTCCACAGCCCAGGCACAGGGTTATGGACGGGTCCTGCTGAGCTCAGTGGCTAACTAGTGGTATCCTAGACGGTCACCCTTGGGAGCGACTGGCCTGCCCTCCTGGCCCCCAATCCCTCGCCTGATCACTTCTGATGATTGCACCCGCTCCTCTGCTACCCACTCACGTCAGCATCCGAACCGAATGTTCTCACTTTCTATGGAACTTCCTTCCTTTTCACTGTCTCAATCGTCACTCGGGAAATGCAGCATTGAGTCTCCCAGACTGTGGCTCCCTCTGCGTCCTTCCTACCTTGGTTCCCTCCCACCTCATCTGCTCCCTGCTTCCTAGTGCCCACGAACCCTGCTGCAGCCACTCTCCCGCAGCGATCTCCTGCTGTTCCCTCCAGCACGGCCCCAGCACACCCCGGCCACCATCCACCCATCCACCCCTGTCTCGGTGCTGATATCTGGGCTGTTGGGTGCTGCTGGAGAAAATCGGACCATGGGGATGGGCCCACCAAAGCCGTGGGAGCCCCAACTCCTCCTCCTTCGCTCTCAGCCAGGGCCTCACCTCCAGCTGGCAGCCGCGGTGGGGGCCGTCCTTGGTGCAGCTCCCTGTGCCCACACGCTTCCTGGTGGCCTCTGCCCTTTGATGGCCTGTTTTTGCTCCTGTCACCCTCTTTGTCTACCCTTTCCTTATTGCTGGTTCCTGCCTCACTCTTCCTTCTTACAAGAGCCCAACTCTGTCCCATGCACTTGTGTCCCCTCCTCTGCTCACTGCCTTCCACCCCTTCCTCCCAGTCAGCCACGCGGCCCAAGGCTCCAGTGCATGTGCCCAGCCCGGAGGGCACCTTCCAGGCTTCGGCGCTCATGGCTTCTCCGCAACACTGGAGCGTGGGGACCATTTTCTCCTTGGTCTCCGTGGTGACATGTCCCTGGCAGGTGCTCCTTCCCGTTTCCTTTGCAGGCTCCTTTTCTCTGTTGATTACTTACATGCCAGTCTCCTCCAGCTCTGCTCTTGCCCGTCCTCTCTCCCCACACCACTGCCCTGTCTGGATGACCTCGTCCACTCCGCGGTCTCCTGTGGTCTGGTGAGGCCTGGGGTGGAGGTGCCCTTCCCAGCACACGGGAGGTAGATCATGGCCTGCCCGGCTCTTTGTGTGGTGGTTGAGCTGGGAGCATCTGGTGACTCCACCAGGACCACCATGAAGACGTTGTCCTCTGGGAGTCTGAGCAGAGGACTTTCTAAACAGCAGAACTGTGGCGATATCCTCAGACCATAAGCATCACCTGGGAGCCCGTTAGATCTGCAAGGTCTCGGTTCCCCAGGCTCCCCATGCAGGTGCTGAGCAGCCCTGGGAGATCTGCAGAGTGTCAGCGGCGCAGGGGACCCGAGCGGCCTGCTGAGACAGGCAGGGCAGGAAGAGAGTTAGGGGCTCGGTTTCTCCAGAGACTTTTGCCACAAAATAGAGAGCAAGTTTTCAATGGAAATCTGACGGAAGGAGCTCTGTGTTTTTCCAGTGGAATGGAAGCGTACACTCAGCAAATAAAAGATATTTTTCTTTGGAAATAGCTCTTGCCCCAGCTTTGTAGGCTACCCAGGGAATCGAATTAGAGAAGGAAAACAGCGGTAGCAGCACGGCAGCCTGGCCGCGCCCAAGGCAGGGTGTCTCAGGCTTCCACTGCTCCCATCCACAGTTTGGGGCCAGGCCTGGGCTGAACGACACTCTGGGGGGTGGGGCTGAGGCGGAATTTCTCTAGGGAGTTGTGCGCAACTCCTAACATGCCTCCTTCCTAAACGGCCAATGCACAGACGTCCGGGGTGCTGCCTGGGCCCAGTGTGGCCTGTCACCCAACCTCCCTCTCTCTGTCCCTCCGGCTGAAGCTCAGCCCCTCCGCTCCCTGCGATGGGCCGGCAGAACGCAAGCACACGGGCATGCCATGGCCATGGCTACATACGACCAAAACCAACCCTGGCTTTTGAGCCATCTCTCGAGGCCAAGAACAATAGGTCCTACTGCTGCGCATTAGCAGAGAGGTTTGGGTTTAGCGAGTAACTCGCGCAGACGCCAGCCCTGCCTCCATAACCAACCCGCCAGGCTGGACAGACAAGGCCAGGGCTGTTTGCGAGAAACAGGAGCCCCGCTGTGGGGCCGGCGTGTTCTGGTCCCACGCTCCAAATAAAGATGATGGGGATGGAGAGGAAGTGAACTTGGATGGCACCAGGCTCTATGGTTTCAGGCAGAATAGAAAAGACTGAATGCGAAAGCTCCTGGCAGCCTCCAAAAAGGGACAGGGTCTGGGCTCCAGAACAGTCCTGCCGCCACAGTCCCAGGACATTGCTGTGGCTGACCATCACCTCCTGACCCTGCCCGTGGCACCCTCCCCCTTTCCCTGCGGGACACCTCTCACTCACCACTGAGCCCCACCCCTGACCCCCCAGGGCAGGTGCCGCCCCAGTCTTCATGGGGCCCTGGCCCGCCAGCCGTGGGTTCGAGGCTCTGCCCTAGCTGCACTTTGTCTTCCACTGCAAGACCGGTGTGGTGGCTCAGGACACACTGCCAGGCCCCTGTGAGGCAGCACTTGTTGCTCCGGGCTCCAGAGGTATTAGCCGAGGGTTAACCTCAGGCTGCTTCCCAGTCAGCTCAGTCCTCCCAGGCAGCCCCGGTCACTGGCTGAGCAAGGCCGTGGTGCCGGGGCGCTCCTGCCCGGGGTGTCTCTCCTAATGGCTGATCCCTGCTCCAGAGCTCTCTGGGCCTGGCAGAGACTTTGCCATGGCTGCATCCCAGCCTGGCTAGTCCCGCGTCCTGCCCCTTCCCTTCCCAGGTGGTACTTTTGAGATGTCTTTTGCACTCCTAACTCTCCCTCAGCATCTGCTGCCCAAAGCACCCAGCCGCGACAGCCTGGCAGGGCTAGGGCCAATGTGTCCCCAGGACCCAGCATGTAGCCATCACTGACCCTGAGGCCAGGTCAGTCTTCCAAGTAGGAAGGTAGTGGCCAGGCCGGGGCACACAGAGCTGCAACCTCACCAGGGACCGTGCTCCTGCTGCCTGGAGAGTGAGTGAGGAGGGCAGGAGTCCAGAGCTCCTTCCCCGCCCAGGCTGCCTGTGGCGGACATTCACTGACACCGTGGTTGCACATCCCCAGGGACGCATCCTCAGTGTGATATCCCTGGAGATGCGTCCATGGTAGGAAAGCATGGGACAGCGTGTGCGTGTGCGTGTGTGTGTGTGCGTGTGCGTATGTGTGCACGTGTGTGCGTGCATGTGGAGGGGCAGCGGGCAGGAGGCAGTGGGGGAGTCTGTGCAGCCCGGGCTGCGCTAGGGAAGGCGGGGAGGGTACAGGCTCCAACCATGCATGGGCCCCTCCCCCAACACAGGCAGGTGGGAGAGTTTGGTGGAAACCTGGAGGCTCAGTCCCTGTGGCCACGGTGACCCCAGCTGGACATGGCATAAGCCAGGACAGGAGGAGCCCTGGACCCCAGGGCCTCTACCTGCCTACCCTCCAAAGCCTCAGATGCCACCCTGTGGGAGGCCAGCCTTTACAACTGCACGACTTCACTTTTTGGGGGACAAGTGTGAGGAGGCGGTGTGGCTTTAAGACGTGGATTCAGCCTTGCAATGGCCGCCTTAGCCTTCACCGCGCGCATCGCCCTCGCTTGTGCAGCCGCCCCTTCCCAGGCACTGGCGGCGGCGATGCGGCCTCTACTGCAAGTCTTCTCCCTGCACAGCCGGCCCGTTACGCGGCCGCCCCTTAGACCAGGGGTTTGGGAGGCTGGGCCCAGCTCTCCCCTCGCCTGGCACCGCCCGACACAGAGCACAAGCTCGTCACACGGAGCTGGGCACCAGGGAGACGCCGCCAGGGAGATGCCGCCAGTCCAACTTAGGGCCGCGCGCTGGCTTACGGGGCCCGGGGGCTGCTCCAAACACGTCACTGCAGTTATTCCACTTCATCCTCACAGCTCCTTCCCCATAGGCTGGTGCTGTCACGGCTCCGTTTCTGAGGGGGCTGAGACACAGAGCGGGCAAGGACCTCGCTTGAGGGTCACGCAGCCCAGGGGACAGGAGGAAGGCCCCACGCTCTGGGTAAGGGCACAGAAGCAGGGGGGTTCTCTGGCGGCCTGCCCAGGCTGCAGGGACATCTCCAAGAGCAACTTACGCCCCTTACCCCGCCTGGCCTGTGCCGTCCTGGAGGATTATCGCAAAGGCCTGAGGAGCCTGGTGGGAACAGGAAGGGTCACTTTTTTCTGAGCATATGTTTCTGATGAAGCACCCACACTGTCTAGACTGCAGCCAGGCCTCCTTCCTGCCAAAGTGCCAGCTGCACAGCGCGGCTCGCTGGCTGTGCCTTGGCGGGTCTGCATGTTTGGAGGCCCTGTCTGCGTGCTCTCCCAGGGAGGCCGGGGCTGGACACGCGAGACGCAGCTGTGCGTGGAGGGTGGGTGGGGCTCCCGGTGCAGAGGCGGCCCTGGCCCACCGCAGCGCTGGCCTGTCCCGTGCTCCAGCTGAGGTGCTGAACTTGGCACCTCCCTGGAGGGCACAGGGACCAGAACCTGCTTGGTGAGCTCGTGCCCAGTGCCCCGAGGCATGTGCACACCCGTCTCACTGAATCCCACAGTACCCCCATGATCCCCACTTTCCAGGTGAGGAAGTCGGCTCAGATGTTAGGGCATCTCCAAGGGCCACCCAGAGTTGAGCAGGACAGGTGGCCAGGATTTGTACTCAGTACCCCAAGAGACGAAGAAACGTGTTGACCCCATGTCTGAGCCTTGCAGTGAGTCACTTGGGTGGAGCATTAATCTAGACCTTTCTCATCTGGATGAGAAAACGAGTGGCAGGTGAGGCTCCACAAAGAGCCCGAGACCTTCATGCAGGAGGGACAGGTTGGTGGCTCCTGTGTGTCACAGCCACGTTCATGTCCTGGGCCCTTCCCCTGACCTCCTCTTCATGCATGGGGAGGGCTCAGCGGCAGGGGCGGGGGCTGCCATCCGGCCCGGGCACAGTGAAGCCCCAGCTGGGGCCATGTGGCAGTCTTCCACAGCTGTCCTTGTCATCAAGGGCAAAGCTGGCTAGCATCCTGCTGACCTACCTCACTCTCTCCTCTGTAAACTAGGAACCCTAACGCCTTCCTCACGGGGTGCTGGAAGGGCATGAAGGCGTGTTATAAGCGTGAAGGGCTGCAGACACGCAAACCTCTGTAGTACCATAAGGAGAAGCCGAGGAAGAAGGCAGGGCTATGTTCAAGGGCGGAAGGTGAGGCTTAGTCTGCAGGGCAGAGGTTTTCAAACTGTGGGCTGGTGAGCCCCTCCCCGCAATGTGTTCCCTGCCTGTGGCCAATGTCAGGACAACCTTCTGAGGGTCCTGAGAGCTGTGGTCCTGTTTCCGGGGACACTGGTGAGAAGCCATGTGGGTTTTCACTGAGCCCGATCAGGGGCAGTGGGCCAGCCGTGAAGCAGATGCCGGGCCTCGGCCTGGACACATCCACACCCGACAGCCTCCTGGTGGCCGAGCACAGCCCTGTCTGGAGCGCCAGGGCTTGGCGGGCCGAGGCCAGGAGGCTGCAGAGAGAGCACAACTGTGGTGGGAGAGAGGCCCTCTGGTCACTTTGCTGCATAGCGAGTGATGACAGGGCTGCGACTGGCCCTGCGCGAGATGACACAGTCCCCGAGGGCCTGTAAGTCAACAGAGGCCTGAGTGTCCTGCCTGCCGTGGGCCGTGGCTTCCCCGGAGGCAGAAGGCTGGCTCTGGCATCCTAGGAGGCCCCTCCCGGCCCCATGGGGCCCCTTCTCTCTGCGCCCCTGGCACAGACTCCTGCTCAGAGCCCCCAGCTTGGCCTGGGCTGCACTTTCCTCCTCCCCGCCCACTTTTTGGCTAGACCTGTTCTGTGGGACGCACGGGTGACCATGACCTCCTTTCTCAGAAGAGAGGAGCCCAATGTGCAGATGTCGGTGAGGGCCTTGCAGGAAGTCGAGGAAAACAGGTTCCGAGCCGGGGCGCAGGGGCCAGACCGCGTGCTGCTCCCAGAAATGGGAGACTCAGGGCCTGTGGGTTGCTCAGCGATGCGAGGGCCTCTGAAACTTCCTTCCCAGAAATGTCATGTGGGGGCCGTAGCAGATCTCCATTCCTTTCCTGCCCCAAACATCCTGCCTCTCTGGTCTCCGGCTGGAGCCAGAACGAATTCTGCCCTCCTTCCCTGCCCTCCTCCTCGCTCTGGAGGGTCCTGAATCAAAGGGGACCTCACGCCTAGCTTGCACTTATCTTGATTGGTACCCCAGGCTGTCCCCTTGGTACTGTCAGAGCCAGGGCTTAGGTTAATCTGAAAGTCCTGCAGGAGACCACCCACCTCCCTTAAACAAGCAGCTCACCTTTCAGCCCAGAGCCGCCTCGCTGCTCGGGTGTCGGACAGGCATGCGCTCACTGAACGCAGCGCATTAGCCCGGCATCTGGGGCTCCTGCCCAGACGTTCAGTCAGTGGAGTTGCTTCCTCCCAATGCCATTGCTTTGGCCATGGCCCCCGCAGGGCAATGAAAGCCAAAGCTGAGATGGCATGGCAGAGGGGATAAGCAAGACAGTCCCCTGGCTGGATGCACACCGAAAGCCCAGAATGCTCCAGACCTCCCAGCGGAGCTGTGGGGGAATCCCCACCCGCACTGCTGGAAGATGCCTCTGGGACAAGGACTTGGGACTGAAGGTTGGGGGAGCTCAGAGTTGTTTGCAAGTCTTCAGGCTCCTGTACACTCTAAAGAGGAAGTCACTGCCCCAGGCTAAGAATGGTGTGTGTAGGGCCCCACCTGAAGTCACTTTCCTGTGCTTGTCGTTATGTTATCTCATCCTTGTCCCTGCAGGGAACCTGTAGGAGGAGCCTCAAACGGAGAGTGACACTGGGCTTATCTGTGAGGACAGCAGGAAGTGGAGAATGAGGACACCAAGCGACAGAGCGAGAGGAGGCCGCAGCAGGGAGGGGACGAAGCTGTTCAGATTGCAGGCTCTCGGGCAGGAGGACCAAGGGCCCAGAGGCCTGCAGGCCTGTGAAGAGTGGTTTCAGTTAAATATTCCACCCCAAAGCTTAGTGGCTTAAAGCACTGGCTGGTGCTCCTCGAGGGTCTCTTAGGCAGCTGCAGTCACAGGAGAGTGGGCTGGAGTAGCGAGGGCTTGGCTG
Source organism: Avahi laniger (assembly GCA_963575035.1). Lineage (NCBI taxonomy): Eukaryota > Metazoa > Chordata > Mammalia > Primates > Indriidae > Avahi > Avahi laniger. The sequence continues at coordinate 16,878 of CAUYSK010030272.1, forward strand.
GGCAGGGCAAGGCGGCTGCGGTGCTGCCTTCAGCTGGACGCTCAGCGGACAATGGCGGTGCCTATGCCTGCGCTGTCCTCGCGGCCCGGGCTCCCCGCAGCGTGGAAGCAGGGAGCTCAGAGAGCATCCCGCAGGCAAGTTGCCGAGAGGTCCAGGTGGAAGCTATAAGGCTTCTTTCCGTCCAGACTCAGAAGTCCTAGAACGCTACTTCTACCGCACTGTATCAGCCAGGAAGTCACTGAGGCCAGCCTGTTTACAAGGAGCGGGGCGTAGACTCCGCCTCTTGACTGAGGACTTAAATAAGTGTGTACAGGGAGGTGAGGACGAGATGGCAGCGATCTGGGATCCACCGCTGGGCTTGCCAGGTAGACCATGCAGGGCTGCATGTGGCTTTTACGAAAGCCTGTCTGCTGTTGCTGTTGGCAGCCGTGACGATGGTGAGGATATTTCCCATATGTACTTTACAAAGCATTTTTCACGTCTCCGTGATTTGCCAAAGAGTAAGCAGCAGTTAGTAAGAAGCAGAGTCTCTACCTGCCTGTGTTAAGGACGGAGAGACTGCTCAAAGCAGTGAAGTGACTTTCCTCATGAGTCCTGTGCCATTTGCCCAAACCCAAAGCCCCCCATCCTGGCAGGAGATGCCCTCAAAGTATCAGTGTCCTCCCGTCCCTGGCTTCTCCGGCTTTCCCAAGCCCTCTCCATGCCTCTGGGCAGCAGAGTTGTCCCCGGGCCGTGGCCTGGCCCTCTTGCTCTCCGCTGAATGCCTGGCTGGATGGCTTCACTTCCCTGAACTGTTTTTCCGTCCTCGTGTGGAACGGAGCCAGGACCGCGGAGCTAAGGTGCTAGGGAAAACAAACCTCCCGGGTGGTTCGCAGTGGGCTCTGGGCGCAGACTGGGGGCAATGAGGAGGCAATGCCAGCCAGCTGGCCTGTGGGCCCCTCCCTGGCTGTCACCAGACTGTTCCTTCCAGGCCATCGGCCCAAGAGGAGCACAGTCAAGGGTGACTGTCGGTCAGGTCAGATCCGCAGCCCAGGCAGACCCTGAGGGCCCAGTTACTGTGGAATATGCACTGCCCCAGCTTTAGCTGCTGAAACATGAAAAGTCATCCTCTTTGCCTAAATATGCTCAAATCATTCAGGGGTGTGTGTGTGTGTGTGTGTGTGTGTGTGTGTGTGTGTGTGTTCAGTGAGTTGGTTGACATTTTATAACAAATTTCTTGAACAGACCGTTTGCATTTGTCTTTCCCTGCCTCCTCCGAGGCTTAACCATCCGGGGGTGGTCTTGACTGGTACTATACTCAGCACAGGCGAGAATCATCAGCAACACTGGCTGGAAACCCCTGAGTATGCCAGCCAGTGTGGAAATCATGGTCCAAACACCAACGACATGGATGGCTGTGATATCCCAGCACCCTCATGTGGCCCTGGCCCTGAAGGTCAGGGACTACACTGGTCACGGCCATGAGGAGACACACAGTGCCTGTGTTGGGCGGAAAGTGCGTCTTCCAAAAGGGCCCCAAGTCGGGGTGAGAATGGAATTTCAGTGCAAGAAGCAGGCTCTGTTTCAACCGTGATGTGGGGAAGGAGAAGGAAACAACACCCTACACAGAGAGTGAGCTTCTGACACACGATTCTCCCTGAAATGCAGCCCAGGAAATGCCATCCCCTATTGCCAGTATAAACACTTATCTGCAGCCTCAGACTTGGGCTGCCAGTAATAAAATATAAAATACACAGAGCCCCAAATCAACAGGCAGGGAGAGCCAGGCAGGGGCTGGGTGCCAGTGTGGCCTGGGGGTTCTGCTGGCGCTGATCCCTAGAGCCTCTTCCCTTTCCAGATCTTTCCCAGGTTCCCTCAGGGATGTCTCACCAAGACAGCAGCAGGGCATTTCAGAGCTCTGGGGTGGAGAAAGGTGACAAAAGTTAGGGTCCTGGGCATTGCCCCAGTCACTGGGTGCTGCCAAGCCGGAAGGAGCCTCCCTGGGCTCGGTGCTCAGAGGAGCTGTTTGGAACCTCTCTGACTCTCTCGGGGCAGGAGTGAAATGTGGAGAGGGCTGGTGTCATTAGGTGCTCCCCATCTGGCAAACTACTGAAGACACTAGCGGGGCAGAGGTGACATCTCCCCTCTTACCCTGATCCATAAAAGTGATCCTAGGGTCTGCAGAAAGGGTGGCCATTATGTTCTTTTTGAGTTAATGTTCCTACTTCTGTGTGATAAACTATCCACAAACTTGAAGAATCAAAACACTTTATTATGGTCTTTCATGGTTCTCTGGATTTGCTGGGCTCATCTGGTTGATTCTTTTTTATGTCATTGCAGTTAGATGTCATCTGGGGATAGAATCACCTGAAGTCTTGCCTAGGTTGGACATCCAAGAAGGCTTTTCACGCTCATGCCTGGTGCCTAGACTAACTGGCTGCGACAACTCGACTGGCTTGGAGTCTCTCTACACATGGCCCCTTTGTGTGGCTAGATTGGGCTTCCTTACATCATGGTGGCTTCAGAAGAGCTGTACTTCCATGATGTCGGGCTTATCGTGGATTAGATGAGCATGTGAATATTGGGGCGCATAGTTTACCGAGGGGCCATCTCTGGGTACCAGCTGCCGCAGGTACAGAGATACTAAGACTGGGGAGATTTGGAGACATTTACTCCTCCTTATTACACTCACCATGGAGCCAAAAGGGCCAATAGCGGTGACCTGGTGTGCTACCTCTGACTGAGAAGTAGGGCCTCCTAGGGCTCCGAGGGCTCTGGGGTCATGTCTGGACAGATTCCCTGACCCCTGGGTTAGTCTGCCATCACTATGTTCTGAAGTGCTCCCCAGACAGTTCTGTTCTTTGTTTCCATGTATCCCACTACTCTGTTGCCATAGCAACTTCCCAATACCAGGAAGTCCTGTTATTATTTGTTGTTTTTATTATAGCCATGCTAGCTCTTGGTTCTTCATTTCCTGTGGCCATTTCTCTTCCACCGCGTTCACTGTCTCTAGCCTCTGTGTTGCCAAGGGAATGGTCATCAGACGCAGCCCTTAGCCTCATATTCTCCTGTGGAGGAACTTGCAGTAGATCTGACAACAGCCGAAGGACAGGCTCAGGAAAAAGTAAATGTGTCCACTCCATGTGAAGTGAAAGTCGTTTCTCTATGTTTGATCCCCAAGCACAACAGACTATTTTGTTGAGTTTTCTGGTGTTTTTTATACACACACACACGTGCGTGTACACACACACACACACACACACACACACACGTATCCATAACAGAATGTTTTATCACCCCCAGAAGAAACCCCATGCCCATTAGCATTCACTCTCCATTACCGCATCCCCCACCCTGCTGCTGATAGTCTCGTCTACTTTCTGACTCCACGGATTTGTCTATTCTGGATGGTTTTTATACATACAATTGTACAATATGTGGCCTTTTGTGCCTGGATTCTTTTTCTTGGAATAACATTTTCAAGGTTCACTCATGTTGTAACATGTACCAGTACTTCATTCCTTTTTCATGGCTAAATAATATTTCATCATGTGGATATACCACATTTTATTTATTCATTCATCTATTGATACAAACTTGATTTGTTTCCACTTTTTGGCTATTGAGAATAATGCTGTTAGGACCATTCATATTCAAGATTTCCTGTGACTATGTGTTTTCATTTCTCTTGAGTATGTGTCTGGGAGTAGAATTGCTGAGTCATGCGGTAACTCTGTGTCTAACATCTTAAGGGACTGCTGGATTGCTTTCCAAAGTGGCTGCACCACTTGACATTCCCACCAGCCATGTATGAGCATTCCGTCTTCTCACATGCCCGCCAACGCTTGTTATTGTCTGCCTTTTTATTGTATGAATAGTCGTCCTAGTGGATGCGCGCAGCATCACCTTGTGGGTTTTACTGCATTTTACAAAAGGCTCAAGAAAAGACACAAGTCTCAGTTGGTTCAAGTATGAATACCGTTGAGTTTACGAAAGTGGAGTTGCAATCTATTAATAAATGCCTAGAGGGGAGGATTCGCTGGCTGTCTACTGAGTCTCGAGAGTCCTTGCTGGCACAGAGCCCTGTGTGAGGGCTCAGAATCAGGGTCCTTCCCAATCCTCGTGACATTGGCTCCTTCGAGAAAGTCAGAGTTCCACCCTGCTAGCAGACGAACAGAGCAGACCAGGGCAGGACAATGTGCGAACAGGCAGATGTGGTAGGACCCATGCCATGAGGGCATTGACCTTGAGGAAAGGGCTCTGGGCCCCCTCAGACTCAGCTGACTGATCTGGATGGTAAGCAAATGGGATTGCTGCCCTTTAGCTCCTTTCAACCATGTTGCTTTTGAAAGAAGAAAGTCAACTGCCTGTATGAGTTTCCTAGCACCACAAACGGATGGCCTCAGTGACAGAAACTGATGCCCTCATGGTTCTGGAGGCCAGAAGTTCAAAGTCAGGGCATCATGCTATGCCCTCTCTCTCCTTCTCCTAGTTTCTGTGGTTGCCAGCAATCCCTGGCCCTTCTTGGCTTACAGCGGCATAATTCCAGTCTCTGTCTCCGTGGTCACAGGGCTGTCAACCTCTGTGTGTCTGTATCTTCACATGGCGTTGTCCTCTGTGTGTGGTGTCTGTCTCCTGTGCTTCTCCTCTTGTTATAAGGACATGCGTCACATTGAATTAAGGGCCCACTTTACTCCAGCACGACCTCATTTTAACTTATAACTTAATTATGTATGCCAAGACCCTATTTCCAAATAAGGTCAAATTCATGGGGATTGAGGGTTAGGACCTCAACGTATCTTTCTGGGGGATGCAGTTCAGCCCACAGAACTGCTAGTGGCCCAATTTCTTTTACCATGTTCTCTCTGCTCTGCCCCACAATGCCTCTCTTTCCTCCTGTTCCCTGACCTTCTACCACAGCCCCCCCGCATCAGGCTGCAGAAGCCCTGATGACACAAGTTATGGACTTAACCACCACATACACATGGCACTGTCACACTTTTCTCCATTTGCAATGCAGTAACATGAACAATCTCTTGCCGTCTTCAACTTCAGGAAGCGTGGAGTCCTTCTCTGCACTCGCCCTGGCTTCTTCCACAGACGGGGGGTACAGAGCTGCCTGTGGAAAGGGGTGAACCCGGTTCTGTGGTTTGGATAGAGCAGTGTGCTCTCCGGACCAGCAAAACCTCGAAAACCCTCAGCATCTCCTGAGAACATGGAGCATTCTTGGTGCGGCATGGTGTGTGGAGTGCAGAGAGCTTAGGGGGAGAACATGCGGGAACATGTGAACTTGCATCTCTGCAAAAATGTGGACGCCAAGGTGGGGCCAACACTGGGAACACAGGTCAGCAGACTTCTAGTTTCTGATCTTGGTCACCAGCAGGAAAGCAAACATGAAATCATACAGGCATCCGTAGAGATACAGACACATAACAATTCCACGCATATAACCATGATGAAGGGCTTTGCTCTAAGTCTGGGAGGTCTCCTGACTTGGCGACATCAGATTTTCAGGGAAGAAGGTTGATGAGGAGACGTTCACAGACAGCAGATCAAAACCAAGTTGTCTAGTTACCTTCTATACTTCAACAACTAGCTGAGGCAGGAAGAAATGACTCCCTTGCAAGATAAATAAATAAGTAATGATCAGGATGAAACCAGCACAGTATCTATGCAAGGTATTGAAAGAAAAATAAAAAGGAAAAAATCATGACGAAGGGCCAATGGGAAATACACACTTGGAACATTATGCCACCCAAGCAAATGAAATTAGACAAAAACAATCCTTGAAATCAATAAAACTAAAGAAATGTCAACTCTCTGAAATAAGAGCTCAAAGAAGAGGCATGAGAACTTGAAGAAGAGACGATAAGACAGCCAAGAAGCTTAAAACATATGAACCTATAGAATAACATTAAAAACTTTATAGAAAGAACATTTACATGAGAGTTGTCAAAAAAGAGACTGGATACTATTGAATATATAGGCAGTGATGAGAAGGACAGAATTGAGATAGTGACGCAAAATAAAATGGAAAAAGAAATAAAGAGCTAAGAGGAAAGTGAGCTTTGAAAGACAGGCAAATGTTGTCTAGGATACAAATAATTTTTCGTGAAGACGATAGCAGGAGAAATAGAATTGAAAAATAAAGATATAGTAGAAGAAACTTTCCTAAAACAAAGGAAGATCTAAATTTACCTAAAATTTCCTGACCCAGAGGAATGGTATAGCACAATAAAATATGAGAGACAATCTGATGGAGATATTAGAATTAAAATGTAAAGAAAGAAAATGACCATCTAGGTTTTAAAACAATCCACTCAATTGTAAGTGGAGAAAGTTCCAGATAATGGCCTGCAGTTTTCACAACAGAATTATTCAGAGTTAGAAGCCAATGTGGTAATCTTCAGAGAAGAAAATATTGCTTAGGAATCAAGCCAAGTGAAGCTGTCATTTAAGAGTAAACAATAATGATGATAATAGCCACTTTTACTGAAGGCCAGATTCTTTGCTAGTGTTTACATATACTATCTCATTTAATTATTTCAACAATCCCGTGATGTAGGTACCATTATTAGCCACATCTTAAAGGTGAGGTTCCTGAGACCCAGGGGATTAAATAACTTTCCCAAGTTCTCAGAGCTTGAAATGGCAGAATCAGAGTTTAAACCCAGGCATCTAATACCGGATCCTGCTCTCTTAAGTATTATCCTATGTCTCCAAACATGCAAGTACTCGGTAACATATGCCTGTGAACATTTTCCAGAAGACAAATGCTTGTGGTATAAGAACTGAACACGGAAGTATAGTACAAAGGAACAGAGGTGAGTGATGCATCCATTTTATAATAATATAGAATTGGCACAGCACAGATGGGGAGAGAACGTTCACTTAATGAGGCTCGTGGTTGGCAGTTGCAAAGACAGTCCAATGACCCTGCCTCTGGGGATTCATGCCCTTGTGCAGTCCTCTCCCCTGGAGTGTGGGATGGACCTAGATATTGGCTTGTAAGAAACAGAAAAGGACAACATGAGGGGATGTCACTTCAGAGATTAGGTTACAAAAAGACTGATTTCTGTCTTGTTCACTTACTTGTGCTTTCTGTCTTTGGGAGTTCTGGCTCTAAAGGGAGCAAATTGCTAGTTGTGGGCTGTCCTGTGGAGAGGTCCAAGTGGTAAGGGACCAGTGTCTCTGGCCAACAGTCAGCCGACAGCCTCAAGAGTGAGCTTAGAAGCAGATTCTTCCCCAGCTGAGCCTTGAGATGCTACAACCCTAGATGACACCTTGACCGCGGTTTGGTGAGACACCTTGGGTCGGAAACACCCAGATAAGCCATGGCGGAATTCCTGAGTCACAGAAATGGTGAGATGATAAATGTTTGTTATTTTAAGCCACTAAGTTTTGGGGCAATTTTTTACACAGCAATGAATAACTGATATGACTTTCGAGCATCATGTATCTAGTCCCAGCAGCATGAAAGATTTGGTCAGATCCACTGTTCCACAGAGACCAACCCTGGTCTCAGAGTGGAGCCTGTCCCACTGTGTGCTTACACGTGTGCCACAGAGAGAGGACGAAGTGCTGCTTACTGCTGCCATCCTACCCCCCGTCAGAGTATCTGTCTCTGCACGTGTGTTCTCCTGATAGGACGTGTGTGTGCTGTGCGTGTAGCGGGGAGGGAGTTGTTAAAATCACTTGACCAGCCCGGACAAAAGCAGAGACCACCATAATTAACTCATGGCTTCCAGTTAGCAACTGAAATAGAATTTACCTTTTCTTTAAGCAAAACAAAACCCTCTTCTTATTATAAAGTAATACTCACATAGATAATTTAGATCATACAGAAAATAAGACGAAAATAATAGTCGTTGGTAGGACTACAACTCTAACTTTAAAAAAAATTCTTTCCATTTTTTTCCACAACGCTTTTTTATTGTACATAGCTGCTCCCAAATGAATATAGTTTTCTTACATGCTACACTTAATGTTTTTGTATCATCAGCATTTTTTATCTCTTCATAAATTTCATTTTAATGGTCCAATAACATTCCATTATGTGGAATATACACATACCTCTTCTGGGGCGCAAATCTGTTTCGGTGCTGGTGGGAGAAGGTCTGGCTTCCTTGGACACCCTGTACAAGCAGCGCTGCGGTGTGTATCTGCGCATAAAGGCCCTGGGATGGTGGATCGCTTCTTGGAATAAATTCCCAGAAGTGAAAATAACGAGGCGCAAGATCCACCCGGGCCTGATGCAGAATGTCCGGTTGTTTTCTAAAAGGGTCATGATTGTTCACGCTCCCACCCACAGGGCAGGGAGAACCCATTTCATTACACGTTGCCCACCCCCTGAATATCCCGCCAGAGGGGAGAAATCGCTCTTCAAGAGGCCTTTAATTTTCTGTTTCATTGATGGCAGGTGAGGCTAACCCTTCGTCACATGTGCTGCGACCAGTCAGTGACCTGTTCCTGTTGTGGCCTGCACATCCTCCGCCCTGCCCCAGCCCCAGTCCGGGTCAGTGTTCTGAGCACGGCCCTCTCCGCTCGGCTGCGAGACTCCTGCATGAAGGTCTGGCCCCGCTCAAGGGCAAGCTCCCTGAGAGCGTGTCTGTGCTCGCTGCTGAGCGAGTCTGCGTCTTCATCCCAGTGCCGTCCGATGAAACTGGCTTTGACCTATTATTTCCATCCTGGCGTCCCGACCTCTAGGCTCTGGTCCTACAGCTGTGGCTGCCACTAGCTACAAAGTCACCCCAAACCTATTCCCTTTCCTAACAGGCCTCAGAAACCTCTAATCCCTTCTTCAGAGCCTCCCAGCACAGGGCTGCTCAGAATTAATGAATCCACTGGGGAGGCCAGTCTGCCCTGGCAGGGTCCCCTCCTTGGGGATGACCACATTTATCAGTTAAAGGCTTCATTTAGCCCCTGCCCTGAAGCATGCACAGAGAGACGTTTTCTTGGGCAAACTTAATTATTGCATCAGAAGGAAAAACATGTTCTCATGTTAGTTTTGGGGAGGCAGCAAGCGCCGGCAAGGCTTCCTGTAATTTTCATTACCAGTAATGACATTTTCCACAATCCTGAATTCATTGGGTTATTTTAATTCTTTTTATATTCCTTGTCTAAATGGTGAAGGAATCTACCAGGAGCAGGCTTGATATCAGCTTTTATAAACTCAAGAAATTGTAGGATACTGTGAAAGGCCACCTAATCCACGCCTCAGCCCTCAGGTCGCAGAACCATAGCTAAGTCCTCTGCCTGCAGGAGACCCCTTGGGCCAGTCAAGATTCCTGGAGAAACAGCTTCCTTGGGCTCCCCGAACCAGCCATTCTGTGGCTCAGAAACGTCCAGTGAGGAAGGTCTCCCCAGCTCTAACAATCGTCTTCCAGAATAGCGGCGTCAGCCTAGGCTCCCTTTCTCCTGCCACAGGGTTCGGGACCTGGGTTGCACGTGGAAATCACCACTTTAAAGACCTCGATGCTCGCGCGTCACACCCAGACCAATTAAATCGAGTGCCTGGATGAGGGATCAGAGCCTGTGCCTTTTAATGCCCCTACCCTAGGGAATGTTGGCGTGATGCCAGAGTGGAGACCCATGGCTCTGTTTCTGCTGGTTGGTCCAACGTCACCTGGAAGGGACATTACCATCCACCTGGTTCATGTTCCCAGCCCTGCCTGAACATTAGAATAACCTGGAAAGATTAAACAACCTATTGTTGTGGGGACTCCACTCCCACTGGCCCTGGCTGAATAGATCTGGGCCCAGCTACTTTCCAGAGCTCCCCGGGGCTCTCTGTCCAGGCTGAGGGTCACCTAGGTCTGTTGATCTTGTATGAGCCTTCTTTGGCCCTGTGTCCTGAGAGCGGCTAAGGAGAGCACCAAGAAATATTCTCACATGCGAGTGTGTTCGTCTCGCAAGGGGTTTATGGTCCCTGAGTTTGCTGCCAGACCAGCTGCCACTCCATGTGGGCTATTCAGAAAGGTGATTTCTTATTGTTGCATGCCTGAGAAGGTCCTAATCCCTAGAATCTGTGAATGTGAATTTCTGTGCAAAAAAAAGGCATTTCCAGGTGTGACTAGGTTAAGGATCTCGAGGTGGGGAGATTTTCCTAGGTCATTCAGGTGTGCCCTTAATGTGATCACGGTGTCTTTGTCAGAGAGGCAGAGGGAGATTTAAAACAGACAGAAGAGAAGTGGTGTGACCAAGGAGGCAGAGATCAGAGTGGTGTGGCCGCAAGCTGAGGAATGTGGGCAGAGGCCAGAACCTCCGCAGGGAACAGATTCTCCCCTGAGGCCCCGGAAAGAGTGTGTCCCAGCTGGCACTTCGATTTCGGATTTCTGGACTCCACAACTCCAAGAGGATAAATGGCTGTTGTTTTGGGCCACATCTGTGGTGTTTGTAACAGCAGACATAGGAAACTAATACACCGGGTTAACTAAGTTAGGATCAGAAAGGGAATTCGGACTATGTGTCTATGTGACTGGCTCTACCACATTTCTCTTGGATACCAATCAGGCAGGCAAAGTTAAAGTCATGCATGGGACCTCACTGTCTTGTAGGACTCTGGCCTCTAGTCTCCCTTCTCTGCTCCCATGAGGTCTCTGCGGGCAGGGGTGGCCCTGCTCGCCCCAGAGGTAGGCATTATGCTGCTCATGACTCCAGCAGTGTGCCTGCACTCAAGCTCTTGGCGATGAGCACAGCTACATTTTCTCCATTGTTCTCTCTTCCCGTCTGCCTGATCTTGAGACATTTGACATCGAGCCCCTCCCAGGTGACCCTCCAGTCTTCTTTCTCCTAGACTTTCTGACAGTGTACCTGTCATCTTAGGACTTAGGATCTCTCTTTCCCCCTCTCTGCAATTCTCCTGGATCCCTGGTTCTCCAAGACCACAGTCCTGAGGACCAAGCCCTCCACTTGTAGATGAGCACACCCCCGTCCCCTCCACGGTGGCCCTTCTAGATGTGCCGTGAAACTGGCCGGAATGTCTTAGGGGAGCTCCCAGAACTGAGCCATTTTTGGGCCTCCTGTTGCTTGCCTTGGTCTTTCACAGAGAGCCCCCTCAAAACCCAGAGCTGGGCAGCCGCCCCCAAGTCTGGAAAGTGGGAAGTGCGTGGCCCCCGCACTCCTGGCCCTGGAGTGGTGCTGATGGGTGCGAGTTGCCTCCCTTTCCTTCTTACGTCTGAGCCCAGGTCTAGTGACACCCACTCTGGCCAGGCATGGCTAGGAGGTGGGGGACTTCATGGGGTCCCCTTTTGCCCCTGGTGACACACCTCACTGCAGCCTCGAGCTCACCAAGATCCCCACTACTGACTGAACACACACACTGGACCTCCCATTAACAGCAATTAGAATTTCATCCTTTCGAGTTCAGCTCAAACATCTTTTTCTCAGAAACTTTCCCTGACCTCCCAGATTAGGTCACCAGGTTAGTCAGAGTCCCTGCAGGAATCAGATGGCATATTTAAATTGTGTAATTTGATGAGAGTTCAATGAAGGGGCTGTCTGCAAAGTGTGACTGGGTTTAAGGGAAGCCTTGAGGGGTGGGGTGGTCATCCGAGCCAGCAGGGCCAAGTTACGGTGGGAACTCTACCTCCCTAGGCCCGAGAGGCGGGAGCAGGAGTGGTTCTCAGAATCCAGAGCAGCCCGGGGGCTCACCGGGAGCTGGGCCTTCTGTAGGGGATATAGCCAGCCCTGGCCAGCAGCAGGCGGGGTCAGGGAACCAGTGCCCACTCTCCTCTCCTGCTGCCTCCAGCCTCCCATCTGCAGCTGGTCCTCCCAGCTCCTGCAGAGCTGGAAGGCACAGGTTGCCACAGGGAGGCTCTGTACACCTGACATGTGTATGACTACGTGATTGTGTCTGCCCCGCAGGAGCGTGGGTTCCACGAGGAAGGAAACGTGCATGTTTTGCTCACAGTACAGCACCTGGTATGTTGTCAGTGTTTGCTAAACGTCTGTTGACTGATGAGTGGGTGTCATCACTCGGCCCCTCCTGGAAGATGTTATTAAGGGACCCAATAGGGACTCACTGCCCCTTGAACGAGAGAGCGCTGTCTGTTCTCGTCTCTTCGTATAACTTGGGAGGTCCCAGATGAGGGGTCTGAAGGGCAACCCCTGCCTTGTCTTCAACCCCATGGCAAGAGCACACTCACCCAACAATACCGCATGTCTACGGCCTTTGCCATGGCTCGGAGTTCCTCTGAACACATGCCCACTCTCCTGGGGTGCTCGGGTTTTCCCTCTCGCTCTCATGCCCTGAGCTCCCCATGTCCCCTGCTATGGACTGAATATCTGTGTTCCCCCAAATCCATGTGCTGAAGCCCTAAGCCCCAGTGTGAAGGCAGGTGGAGGTGGGGCCTTTGGACTGTAATTAGGGTTAGATGAGGTCATGATGGTGGAGCCCCCATGACATAATTAGTGTCCTTATAAGGGACGAGGAGACCAGAGCTCTCCCTCCACCCTGTGAGGGCACAACAAGCCAGGAAGAGGGCTTTCATCAGAAAATGACCAGGCCGGTACCTTGGTCTCCGACATCCAGCCTCCAGGCTGCGAGAAATGAATGTGTGTTGTTTAAGCAGCCCAGTCGATGCAGACATCCCCGCAAGCCTCTGCTGGAGCCGCCCATCTTCCCCGTCTCTGGCCCTTGGCACCGCTCATGAAGTCCTCTTCGTGTCCTACACGTGGTATCCTGGGATGGGAGTCAGTGTCCCTTCCTGAGGTGAAAGGACACTGACTAGTCAGAGGAGTGGCTCTGGCTTCCAACAGAGTCTGGTCCTGGAGTGACAAGTGTGCCCTAGAGAGACCCTCCATCCGCAGGGTAAGTAAGTGGCCCTGGTCCTCCAAATCTGTCTTTTCAGGTAGTGAGGGGGCAGGCACAGGAAGCAATCAGAGAGCTGCCGGCTCCCTCCCTTGCCCCACACATGCTGGGCCCCAGCCTCAGGCTGGCCAGGAGCTGAGTGCCAGGACACGGGATGCGGGGAGCACCCTCGAGGGGCTCATGTCCGGTCACCAGAGAGACAGACCAAGACCGTGCTGACGGTGTGCCATGGCCAGCCTCGGGACAGGGTGGGCAGACCAACAGGCCTCAAGGAGGAGGCGTGACGGGGTCTGGGGCATGGGGGCACAGGGACCCTGAGCCAAGGGGAGGACCTGAGCTGGGCACCAGGAAGACCAGGCCACTTTCCAGACTCAAGGAGATGTCGCAGGAGCTCTGAAGGAAAGCTGTGCCTTCCCAGAAGCGTTAGACACAGGGCAGACCTAGACAGGGCCGACTCAAGGGCATGGCGACCTTGAGGCCCCAGCTTTGGGTAAGTAGGTCGCCTGTATTTCTGTCATCTCCACACTCCTCCAGGTGGACTAACTGTGAGTGTTACCGTCCATGTCTCCTAACTCAGGTGTCTGCAACCCTGGCTACCTGTCAAAGTCACGGTGGGAAGTCTGCGAAAAGATACTGATCCCGGGCCCTGCTCCTGAGGTAAGCGTGCACCCGGCGGGACTGGGGCTGGGATCGGGCGGGTGGAAAACCTCCTCCGGTCAGCTGTCTGAGTGTGTAGCTGGGGTTGACAACCACTAGCCCAAGGAGCGCCCGCCGGGAAGCAAGCTCTGGACGTCCCGCCTGGTCCACGGCAGAGGCTCTGCCCGTCCATTCTTCGCCCGGGACGAGGCGCCGCTTCCTCCGTCTCATTCCATGCTTCCCAAGGAGCGGTCTTTTGCGGAATTGAGGGATTATGGGGTTTGGGGCGGAACGAGGCAGAGTGCCAGCTTTCTTCCTCTTCTTGGAACTGGCACGTCAGCTGGGGAGGCAGGTAGAGCTGCTGCAGGGGCCGGCCATGGCCACAGCCACGGGCAGGACTCCGTCTGCAGCGGGCGACGCAGCAGGCTCAGGGAGGGAAGCGCTGACTGCACCCGGGAGAGCTGTGGAAAAAGTCGCCATGAGATATTAAATGTCATCACTTTCAAATTATTCATTACATACATGCACACATGTATATGAATATATATGTCTTGGAATAATTTTAAAAGCCACTTGAGAGATCAGCTGAAGAGGTGTGGACAGAGTTTTATACACAGAGCTACACACGCATTGAAAGCCACCGACCGCCTCAGCAATGAGGAGTGCTGTCCTACCAGTGACAGATGCAACGGAGAGAAGATTTAGTGACAAGGAGATTATAATATAACGTGAAGCCAAAGAAATATGTGAACGTAAACATAAAATATCATCTCAACTATGCAAAATGCAGGAAACAGACGACAATTTTTAAGTATTTCCAAGTATTAGAGTCTTCCAGATATCAGTTTGTGATATAATTATAATATGAATTATTTTCTTCTTCATTTTTTATTATTTTCTAGATTTTCTACAACAAATATGCATTATTTTCATAATTGGAAAATATACTCTAATGAAAAAGGTAGATTGAGTGGCAAGGGGCTTTTCTCCCAGGAGAAAGGGTTTCCACATTTAGCAAATGAAAAGGAGGATGCTCATTACGTTTGAACTTTGATAAATGACAAATGAATTTTTAGTGCTTGTATATCCCAGACGTTGTACGGGACATACTTATACTAAACAAAATTGTAACGTATCTGAAATTCAAATTTAACTAGACATCCCTTTAATGTATCTGGCAGCCCTACCTAGAGGAGAAGGTGAGTAGGCCCAGGCCACGCAGGGGGTTTCCAGCTACTGGCGAGCCCGCGGGCTGCCCGGGGTACAGGCTGCGCAAGTTTCCCTGCACGAGACCGTGAGGGGCCGTCCACGCAGCAGCGACACTCTCCCCCAAGTCCTCCGATCAGTAGTCTTCTTACTTTCTGGACTAAAATAAAGCTGTTTCAGTGAAGACACCTATTTCATGCAAACGACAACAATAATGTTTATTTGTGCAGCATGCTAAAATTCTCAGTGGGCGTCATAGCATTAGTCACATTTATGGTTTTTGTCTCTGATGGGCCACCCGGCAAGTGTCAGCTTCTTGACACAACTTCTCTAAGATAGGGGCTGTTCTTAGCCCCACTTTGTGGGCAAGGAAACCAGTGCTGAGAGGGAAGGGGTCACACGGCTGGAGGGTGGTAGAAGTTACTGCCTGTCCCCTCCCGGGTCTGGGACAGGTAAGTGTTTCTTGGCACGGTGCTCTGTCACCTCATCATTTTATCAGTCTATCCTCAGAAGCAGCCTTGTGAGGTAACTGTTGGGATGGGAAAGCTAAGGCCCCCCAGGTCCCCTGACCCCGCAGGACCCCGTCAGTTTCTTCTCGTCTTTCTTGCTCCTCCCTCCCTCCCTGCGGCGAAGGCTTCTGGGGTCTGCTGGGTCAGCTAGATTCTCTCACTTGCTCTGGGACCCCAGCAAGTCACCAGAGTGCCCTGTGCATCACTGTTCTCACCTGTAAGACAGAAAGAAAGAAGAATCCAGGTGCGTGAGCTTGCCTCAGTGGACACGCCTTCCTCATGGGGTCGCCTCACTCCCAGGTGGCTGTTAGGTGGGTTACAACAAAAGTAGCTTCAAGAGCATCTCTTTCCCCACTATCCAGGCCTTTAACTGATGATTAATGATCCAAAATAAAACAAAAAAAAATGTTTATTTTGGGTTGAATTTCCGGCTTGACTTCTTACACATTGTCTAGAAAGAACCAAAATCAAATCTTTTAAGGAAAACCCCTGCGTACATCTAATTATACTTACTTCTTCATGAGATCCTTAAACTGAAGTCTAATTGCAAAGACATTGTTTCTTGTTTTTCTTATTTCTCTGAGTCCCCTCAAGGTCTTTTACCAAACCAAATCCTGACGCTTTCTTGGAAATCCAGAAAATTAAGTGAAACAAGAACACTGTAGAATATATTAAACGGTCTGGCACAAATTAAAGAAAAGCTCTTTGCTTGTAAAAGAAAAATAAAGATCCAGTTCATTCAAACAAGGAAAGCTCTGTGGAAGAAGCCTACGTTTTCCATTTGCCTTCGACACCTCCAAGTGTAGTGAGCAGAGGGCGAGAAGCTCCGTGTACACACGCTGCCTACATGGGTGGAGGAGGAAGAGTGGTCAGCGTGGGATGGGATTCTCTCTAGGTCAGTGAGAGACAGACAGTGTCATTTTCATTTTCCAGATGAAGAAATGGGCACAGAGGGGTCCAGCGACATGCCCAGAGTGACCCAGCCAGTAAGTAGTGAGGCTGGACCTACCCCAGACCCTGGGTTTCCCAGCACCTGGCTCTACCTCCCTAGTGGAGCAACATCTCCAAGTCTAAGGAAGGATCTATCCTTCAAAGTCAGAATCGACTGCAGTTCAGATGTCTGTGAATGTGAGGTTGGTCGGGACCCATCCCCAGGGCCTGCCTTTGGGCTCACCCGCCTTGCTTTGGGGAAGGCCATAAGGTTTCTAGGCATCCTGGCAGGCATCCGCGGGCTACACCACCCCATTCTTCCATAGCTCCCTCTAGACTCACGCTAATACTTTTCCAGCCTCAGCATGAGAAGGAATGCCAAGGTCATAGACCCTGACCAACAAATGAACTGTGTGGAGTTCTCACATCATGGAGACCTGGGGCAAGTCATCTGGCCTCCAGAACTCTGCCTTCATCTGCAAACTGGGTCCATTAATTGTCACTCCAAGGACTGTTGTAAAGATTCACTACACACTGAATACATTGGAAAACCTCTTCCCATCCCATTGTAGACTCCATCCTCTGTCTTCTCCTAGGCTTAAAAGTTTCAGATAAACCAGGCCCCGAATGAGTGGAAGAGGGAACAGGGGAAGAAAGCCTGCACCCAGAGGTCCACATAATCCCTCTCTTTGCACAAGGTAATGCTGCTCTAGTGCTAAAAGTCAGCCTAAAATGAAACTATGTCTAGAATGGTACCATGTCCAGCAGTCTTTGGTCTCTTTCTTGGGCCAAAGAGAGGGCCCAACTCAAGGACTGAGTTGGGACATGAGAGATGCTATTCTCACAGTTAAGGGCTGGGACAGACAACGTTGGTGACTGCAACCTGGTGCTCAGGTACCCATTAAGAAGCTCTTTAAAAAGTGAAATCCTGGTGACATTCAGGGATGGTGGTGTGGCCAGTCCAGGTGATGGACACTCAAAGCCCTGTGTGGAATGGCAGAGGAGCTTCAGACTCTTCCCTGGCCAGAAAGAGATGCCCATGCCAGGCGTCTTGGGCCTGATGTCCCTGCCTCTTGCCTGGCTCCCCCTCCAGTCTGCAGCCCTCTGCCAGGGACTGAAATCATGGGCACCTCCTCTTCCAAGACCTGCTCTGTGGCTGTGCCAGGAGTTGGGCATTAGCTACCTTTCGCTTATGTGTAGAGGATGAATTATGCCAGGGCCATGTTAACCATCATTTGGAGATTATTTTTGGAGACAGAAAACTCTTTAGCAGCAGAGCTTGAAGATTATACAACGACTGTGTGAGCAAGGCTCTTGGATACTCAAAATAGACCTGCCGAGGTGAGGTCATCACCAAATGGCACTCTGGGGACAGATTTTACGGACTCACCTTTGGAATACTCTGTGA
Organism: Avahi laniger; assembly: GCA_963575035.1. Taxonomy (NCBI): domain Eukaryota; kingdom Metazoa; phylum Chordata; class Mammalia; order Primates; family Indriidae; genus Avahi; species Avahi laniger. The sequence continues at coordinate 34,357 of CAUYSK010030272.1, forward strand.
TGAGCGTGCCGTCACCCTGGCCAGGAGCAGGCTCACCCTCACTGATGTTGGGATGGTGCTCAGGGGAGGAGTGACGGAAAGAGGTGGGGCGGGATCCCGAAACACCTACTACGTCACTCACAGTATCTCCTCACACAAGGGACCCAGTGTTAGGGAGACCTAAGGCCTGGCCCTGGACATTTCAAACAGCCAGCTCTGCTGTAACCTTTTGCCACAATGTGCCGTCTGGTCCGTGGACCCCGTGGCTTGCGGCCACATGCTTTGTGCTTCTCTGTCTTCACGATGAGAACCACGGCTGCAGCCCTTCAGAGCTCACTGAGCACCAGCCTTGCGTTGGGCACATTCATGGGAAATGCTGTTCAGTTTCAAAGACCCCAAGGGAAGCTTCCTTTGCAAACTGCAAACAGGACTTTACTCTTCTTAACCTATAATGAGTTTTAAAGTTTAAGGGGCCCTTGGAGACAATGTAATCCAGGGACTATCTAACATTTTTGACTGAAACCACCCCATAAGAATTACATTACATGCCTGTTATTAGTCAGCCAAGGTTGCCATAACAAAATAACACAGACTGGGTGGCTGAGACAACAGAAATTAATTTCTCACAATTCTGGAAGCTTGAAGTCCAAGATCAAGGTGTCAGCATGTTTGGTTTCTTCTGAGGCCTGTCTCCTTAGCTCGCAGATGTCTGTCTTCTCACATGGTCTTTCCTCTGTGTGTGTCTGTGCCCTAATCTCTTCTTTTTTCAAAAAAATTCTTTCTTTCTTCTTCTTTCTTTCCTTCCTTATTTATTTTTTTGAGTGTAAATGGCTTATTTTGGGGGGATGGCGACCTCAGGAAGCACTGGGGCAGGGGTGACGAGACGGGGATGGAAGGCAGCCAGTAGAAGGTGTTTTGATGGGCAGGTTTTCGCTGTAGACACTTGGCGGGGCTCAGCCCCCAGGACCTTTGGGAGACTGTACAGAACACGTCTCAGAGCAGATCCCCCTCCAAGGGGTACAGCAGCTGAGGCATTTATCCACCAACTTCTTTTTGTCATTGTTTCAAGGCTGCTTCAGGTAAATTCCTTTGCACTCTGGCCTGCCCCACACATAGAGTAAGGACACTCCTGTGGCCAATAAAAGCCCTCAGGCTTTCTCGGGTGCTAGCACTGGGAAGCCATCAACATGCACAGGAATGTGAGTGGTGAGCTAACACGGGCAGGGCACTGACAATGTGTGTTTCATGCTGCCCATACACCTCCTCACTCCCAAACTGTCCCAGATCTCCTTCTACCACTTGCTTCCCTCTTCCCAACAGGCCACTCAGAGATGGACCCTGGGAGCTCTCTCTGGAGGACCCAGCCTGTAACCTTCCCTCATGCACAGTCCTTACCAGGACCAACACAGGCAAGTAAAAGAGGGACAGAGGCCGATGGGCACCCAGTGAGAGGCAGTGCATGCAGTGGTGTAGACATTGGTGCTCCGCAGCCTGGGATGGGGCCAAGATCTCCTATTTCCCACCTCAAAGTTATTTCTCTTTTAAAAATTTCTATTTCAATAGATTTAGATAGTACAAGTAGTTTTTTGATACACAGATGAATTGTATAGTGATGAAGTCAGGACTTTTAGTGTACCCATCGCCTGAATAGCATATATTGTACCCAATAGGTCATTTTGGATTCTTCTCCCCCCTCCAATCCTTCCCCCTTTTGAGTTTCCAAAGTCCATGACACCACTCTGTGTGACCAAGTGTACTCACTGCTTAGCTCCTAAGTGAGTGCATGCGGTATTTGGCTTTCTATTTCTGAGATACTTCTCTTAGGATAATGGCTTCCAGTTCCATTCAAGTTGCTGTGAAAGACATTATTTTATTCCTTTTAATGGCCGAGTAGTATATAATCCATGGTATATATATCACATTTTCTTTATCCACCCATCAGTTGGTGGGTACCTAGGTTGATTCCATATCTTTGCAATTGTGAATTGTGCTGTGATAAACAAATGAGTGTGTGTATCTTTTTGATATAATGATTTCTTTTCCTTTAGGCAGATACCCAATGGTGGGATTGCTGGATCAAATGGTAGGTCTACTTTTAGTTCTTTGAGAAATTGCTATACTGTTTCACATAGAGGTTGTACTAATTTACATTCCTACCAACAGCATATAAGCATTACCTTTTTACCTCATCCACACTAATATCTGTTGTTTTTTGACTTTTTAATAATGGCCATTCTGAAAGGGTTAATGTGGTAACTCATTGTGGTTTTAATTTGCATTTACCTGATGATTAGTGATGTTGAGCACTTTTTTAAATGTTTGTTGGCCATTTGCCTATCTTCTTTTTAAAAATGTCTTTTCATGTCTTTACCCTACTTTTTAATGGAGTTATTTGGTTTTTTTCTTTCTGATTTGTTTGAATTCCTTGTAGATTCTGGATATTAGTCCTATATTGGATGCACAGTTTGCTAATATTTTGTGCTGTTCTGTAGGTTGTTTATTTATTCTGTTGATTATTTCCTTTGCTGTGCAGAAACTTTTTAGTTTAATTAAGTCTCATTTATTTATTTTTTTTTTTGTTGCTTTATTTCTTTGCCTAGGCCATGTCCAGAAGAGTTTTTCCTACATTTACTTCCAGAATTTTTATTCTAGACATTTAAGTCTTTAATCCATCTTGAGTTAATTTTTGTATATGGTGAGAGATAGGGGTTCTGTTTCATTCTTCTGCATGTGGCTCTCCAATTTTCCCAGCACCATTTATTGAATAGGTCATCAGTACATGTTTTTGTCTGTTTTGTTGAAGATCAGTTGGTTGTGGCTGTATAGTTTTATTTCTGGGTTCTCTATGCTGTTCCATTGATCAAACTATCTACTTTTATACCAGTGCCATGCCGTTTTGGTTACTATGGCCTTGTAGTATAATGTGAAGTCAGGTGATGTGATGCCTTCAGATTTATTCTTTTTGCTTAGGATTTCTTTGGCTATTCAGGCTATTTTTTGATTTGATATGACATTTAGGATTGTTTTTTCTAATTCTATGAAAAAGTAATATTGGTGTTTTGATGAGACTTGCATTGAATCTATAAATCACTTTGGGCAATATGGACATTTTAACAATATTGATTCTCCCAATTCATGAGCATGGGATGTTTTTCCATTTGTTTGTGTCATCAATGATTTCTTTCTTCAGTTTTTGTTGTTCTCCTTGCAGAGATCTTTCATCTCCTTGGTTAAGTATATTCTAGGTATTTTTTTTTTACAACTATTGTAAATGTTATTGAGTTCTTGATTTGATTCTCAGCTTGGCTGTTATTAGTGTATAGAAAGACTACTGATTCATGTACATTACCTTTGTAATCTGAGACTTTACTGAATTTATTTATCAATTCTAAGAGTCTTATAGAGAAATCTTTAGGGTTTTCTAGATATAAGATCATATTATTAACATACAGGGATAGTTTGATCTCCTCTTTTCTGATATGGATGCCCTTTATTTCTTTCTCTTTCCTGATTGCTCAGCCTAGAGTTTGGGGAAGCTGCAGCGTTAGGCCACATGTGGCCTTCTGGAACCTTGAGTGTGGCCTTTCAACTGACTCCAAATTTTATAGAACAAATCCTCTTATTAAGAGGGCTACAACAGAGAAAGATGAAGTTTTTCTTGCTTCCTTTGGTGCCTAAAAAAGAACAATCTTGAAATCAGAAGGCCACGGGTTCCCTACCCCTTAGCAAACAAACGCCATTGGTTAAGGGTTTTTATCATGAAGGAGTACTGGATTTTATTGAATGTTTTTTTCTGCATCTATTGAGATAACCATATGGTTTTTGTTTTTAATTCTGTCTATGTGGTGAATCAAATTTGTTGATTTGTGTACATGGAACCATTCTTGCATCTCTGGAATTAAATCCACTCGATTGTGGTGAATTATTTTTTTCATATGCTACTGAATTCAGTTTGCTAGTATTTTGTTAAAGATTTTTACATCCATATTCCTAAAGCATATTGGTCTGTAGTTTTGGTTTTTGTTGTGTCCTTTCCTGGCTTTGGTATCAGGGTATCAGGATGATGCTGGCTTTGTAGAATGAATTAGAGAGGACTTCCTCCTTCTTGATGTTATGGAACAGTTTCAGTGGGATAGGTACCAGCTCTTCTTTGTAGGTTTGGGAGAATTTGGCTGTGAATCCACCTGGTCCTGGGCTTTTTGTTGGGGAGGGGAAAATTTTTTATTGCTGATTCAATCTTGCTTCTTATTATTGGTCTGTTTAGGATTTCTGTTTCTTCCTGATTCAAGCTAGGAGGTTGTGCATTTCCAAAAATGTATCCATTTCCTCTAGATTGTGTAGTTTGTGTCCATAGAGGTGTTCACAGTAGTCTTGGATGATCTTTTGGATTTCTGAGGTTTCAGTGTAATATCTCCTTTTTCATTTATGATTGAGCTTATTTGAATCTTCTCTCTTCTTTTCTTCATAAATCTAGCTACTGGTCTATTGATTTTGTTTATCTTTTCAAAGAACCAACTTTTGTTTCATTGATCCTTTGTAATTTTCTTTTTTTGGTTTCAGTTTCATTTGGTTCTGCTTTGATCTGCTATTTCTCTTCTTTTGCTAGTTTTGGGTTTGGTTTTCTCTTGTTTTTCTAATTCCCTAAGGTGTTACATTAGATTGTTAACTTGTGATCTTTCTGTCTTTTTGATGTACACATTTAGTGCTATGAATTTCCCCGTTAGCACTGCTTTTTTGGTAGCTTGTGTTGCCATTGTCATTCAACTCAAAAAATTTCTTTATTTCCATCTTGGTTTAATTGTTGGCTCAAAGTTCATTTAGCAGCAAGTTGTTTAATTTCCATGTATTTGCAGATATTTGAGAGTTTCTGTTGGGATTTATTTCTGGTTTTATTCCACTGTGGTCTGAGAATACACATGGTATGATTTCTATTTTTAAAAATTTGCTGAGACTTGTTTTATGGTCTAACATATGGTGTATCTTGGAAAATGTTCCATGTTCTGATGAGAAGAATGTACATTCTGAATTTTGGGGGTTAGAATATTCTGTAAATGTCTGTTTAGTTCATTTTTTCTAGAGTCCTGTTTAAGTCCAGTGCTTCTTTGTTGATTTCCTGCCTCAATGATCTCTCTGGTTCTGTCAATGGAGGGTTGAAGTCCACTACTATTATTGTGTTGCTGTGTATTTCATTTCTAAGGTCTAGTAGTATTTATTTTATGAATCTGGGACCTGTGGTGTTAGGTGCATATATACCTAGTATTATTATGTACTCCTGTTAAATTGATCTCTTTATCATTATATAATGACGATTTTTTCAGGCTTTTTTTTTTTCCTCTTGTTGATTTAATCTGTTTTATCTGATATAATAATAGCTATTTCTGCTTGCTTTTCTTTTCCTTTTTTATGGAATATTTTTTTTCCATCCCTTTACCTTGAGTCTGTGAGACTCTTTACGAGTTAAATGGGTTTCTTGGAGACAGAAGACATTTGGGTTGTGTATTTTTATCTACTATGTTGATCTATATCTTTTAAATGGGACATTTTCTTTCAATGTTAATATTTATAGGTGAGATACTGTTCTAGTCATCATGTTGATTGTTACGTAGTTGTTTTGTATTCTCCTTTGTGTTACTGTTTTATAAGAGCTCTGAATGTTTACTTTTGAGTGTTTTTACACTGATGAATATCAACCACTCTTTTCAGTGTTTAGAGCACTTTTGAACATTTCTTTTAGGGCAGGTTTAGTGGAGACAAAGTCCTTTCGTGTTTGCTTGTCTGGGAAAGATTTTGTTTATTCTTCATTTATGAAACTTAGTTTTGCATGATACAAAATTTTTGGCTGACAGTTATTCTGTTTTAGAGGAATAAAGATGAGACCCCAATCCCTTCTGGCTTATGAAGTTTCTGCTGAGTAGTCTGCTGTTAGTCTGACAGATTTCCTTTGTAAGTTACTTGATCTTTTATCTCACAGCTTATAGGATTTTCTCCTTCACTTTGACTTTGGCCAGGTTGATTAATATTTGCTTTGGTGATATCCTATTTGCATTGAATCTTCCAGGAGTTTGATGACCTTCTTGTATCTGGATGTCTACATTGCTAGCAAGACAAGTGAAGTTTTCCTCCATTATTCCCTCAAATAGGTTTTCCATGCTTTTAGCTTTTTCTTCTTCTCCTTAAGGGATACCTATGATTCTTATGTTTCAGCATTTTACATATCCCCAAATTTCTCAAAGACTTTGTTCATTTCTCTTAATTTTTAAATTTTGACTGGGTTAATTTGAAAGCCTTGTCTTCAAGCTCTGAAATTCTTTCTTCTGCTTGGTCTGGTGACTAGACTCTACTCTGTTAAAAGTTTCCACTGTATTTTGAAATTTCCTAAATGACTCTTTCATTCCCAGAAATTCTGGTTTCTGTTTTAATGTCTATCTCCTTAGTAAATTTTTCATTCACGTCTTGAATTTTTTTGTTGTTGTTTTGGTTTCTTTGTGTCAGTTTTCAATTTTCTTTCTCATCAGTCCCATTGAGCTTACTTGCAATCTATATTTTGAATTCCATATCTGACATTTCAAAAATTTCCTTTTTGTTGGAGTTTATTGCTGTAGAATTAGTGTGATCCTTTGGGGGTGTTGAAACAGCATATTTTTTAATATTTCCAGAGTTTTTATGCTGGTTCCTTCTCATCTGGAATTTCTTCACTCAGCTCCAGATAGATAGCTTTGCATTTCATCTGTTCCTCTACCAGAAACTCTGCTGCTTAGTGTAGGGTGGGAGAGGGACACTGCATTTTGGCTCATGCAGGGAGGTACCTCCTGTGGTGTTGCTGGCAATTTCAGGTCAGCTGAACCTCAGATCCCTGGAAGAGTGCTCAGGAGCCAGTGGTGGTGGACAAGGTTAGGTGATCCTCAGTTCACAGGCCTCTGGATGGCATGCTTAAATTCTGGGGCAATTGGACTGGACTGGGCTAGCAAATTTACCCTCAAGCCTCCCTGGTTCAGGCCTGGCTGCTATAGTGACGGGTGTCTCCTGCTCCAGAAGCATGCTCGGGCAGGGGAAGGGTGCACACACTGTAAGGCTGCAATGGGAGGGGTGGACCCCTCTTGACAAGATTAGCAGAGATGGGCAGGCAGCTGTGGGATGCACATGTCACTCACCACTCTCTCTCTTGGCAGTTACAGCAGTTTCTGTCCTTTAGGGGCACAAAAATCACCCAGATTCCCAGCTCCCACCCTGACCTAGCTGAAGCAGAAGTGTTAGAGGCAGATAAACCCGTTGTGTGCAGGGCAGGTTGGGCTGAGTTGCTCTGGTGGAGGAGGAGTGCTTGTGCCAGGGACTTGCCTCCAGGGACAGTAGGCTCTTCCCAGAGGACACAGGCAGCTCAGGGAGAGGACTGTTAGCCTTGTCCTCCCCCAGGGGAGGTGGTCGCTTTTGTCCTCGGAGCACAGGAAAGCACTCAGTGTGGATTGTTTAGAGGGAAAGGAATGAGCTCCAAGCTCCGTGGAAGCCTGGGTGTGATCGGCACCCTGTCAGAGGCAGGCACCTGCTCCCAAGTGCCCTGGCTTAATCGTCCCCCGCGGAACCCTCACTGGTCTCAAGCGGAAATAGCCATGGCTGCCTTGGCAGCAGTGGGACGGGGAGAGGTGGGGGAGAAGGCCCCGAACGGTGGGGAGCTGCTGCCCTGGCCCCTCTGTCCTAAGACTGTGGCATGCTGCACTCTCCTCTCAGCTGGAAGTGGCCTACCTTGATTGCCTAACTCCGGGAGACCCAGAGCTCCCCTGGGACCCATCAGTCCTCCAAGGCTGCTACGTTCTGACTGGGTGCCGGGGAGCTTTGGCTGTGGATCAAGCAATTAAAGCCCCAGGGGCTGAGATTCCCAGGTGAGCAGGACAGATGCAAAAATGCTGCCTGTCTATGAAAGGAGGGAAATGAGCTGTGCCTTCCAGGCAGGACCCAGGTTCAGTGAGCAGAGTACTATTGGGGGTACCTCCCCCCTCCCCTGCACGCCTAGAACTGGCTGTCCTGCAACTCATCTGCACCAATACTTGTGCTTGGGAGCAGAGGCTGCTATGTCCACAGCACTGGGTGGTTGGAGGAGGGGAGGTTGTTGCCTCAACGTCCCTTCCTGGGCTTCAATGCTGCTTCTGCTCTGGGGTGGGGACACTCTCCTACCCTACGGACTCCTCTCTGCATTGTGTCTCCACTGGGAGGGTGCAGACGACTTTGGATCACGAGCCTGGGGCTCTCTGTTACAGGACAGTGTGCCTATGAAGCATTTGGGGCACCTCCCAGTCCCCTGGGGCAGCCTGCCCTGCAGGTCAGAACTGCAGGAATACTGCTGCTCTCCCTGTCCCTTTGTGGTTGTCACAGTCCAAGTGGGTGCTGGGAAATGTTCATGTGGGATCCGGGGACAGGGAGACTGAGGGGCTGTGCCTTCCTTGGCAGGATAGAGACATCCTGTGTGTGTGCAGGCAATATGGGACCTGCTGTCTCAGCTGGGGAAGTGATCCTACACAGACCTGCAGGTGGGTGCTCTGCCCCCAGGAAGCTCCCAGTTCGCTGATGGCAAAAGCGCCTGGATTCATCGGGGCAGAGGGCTCTCCAACAGGTCAGGAGCTGGCAGACTGCCACGACATGAGGGGAGGAAAAGGAAACACTCCCACCCTTTCTGCTGGGCTCCAAGTCGCTCCGGGCCGGTCTCTGCCCGAATCTTGCTCCTTCCTGTCTGCTCCGCGACTTCTTCCCGTGCATCTCCAGTAAGGGCAGGTTCTGAAATCTTCCCCTCAATATTCCACCTGGGCTGTGCTTTTTCACCTGAAACTTTTTCTTGTTGGGACAATGTGGGGACTGATGTCACCAGTCAGCCACCTTCCCGCACCCCCAATCTCCTCTTCTTATGAAAACACCAGTCATATTGGATTCGGGTCCACTCTAATGACCCCATTTTAACTTAATCACCTCTTTAAAGACCCTGTCTCCAAATAGAGTCCAGTTCCAGGAACCGGGTGGTAGGGCTTCAACATATGAATCTGGAGTGGCCACAATTCAGCCCATGACAATGACAACTCTCAGTATAGAAATATAACTAAACTGTAAGTTAAAAAACAAAACAAAACAGTACCACATGTGAGGCAATTTGATCTTTGCTATTCTATTCTATTTCTCTAAAATAACCTCTGTTATGACCCACCAAAATGATTTCACAATCCACTAATGGCCATAACCCACAGCTTTTCCAAATGTGATCAAGGCCAAACATTGTGAAGATCTATTTCCACACGGATCTGAGGAGCCGAGCAAACACTGATCAGGGCCAGAGCTCTTATCTTAATGATGGGGCAGCTGAGACCATGGAAAGGCCTGAGCAGGCCTGGCCAGGGAATGTCGGTTATATCGGTGGCCCAGGGCTGGGAACCAAGTGGTTTGAGCTTCTTCCAGAAGGGAGAGTGACCAGGCAGGGTCAGGACAGAGGCTGAGTATCACCATGTCTGAGACACACTGCTGGGGGCCAAAATTGGGGGATCATTCAAAGAGCAAGTGCAGAGCAGACCAAAGAAGGGGATGCCAAGAGGTCAGACTGTGGGCTGATGCAGGACAGGGAGACAAGCTAGGGATGAGTGGCTGAGAACACCCTAAGGAAGGTCTAAGCTTGTCTACACTGGGGGCTGGTAGTTGGCACAGGGGTCAATCCCCACAGCTGTGGGCGGGAGGAGACATGCTGCCCTAAAAGGCCTGCCTCCTCTTGTTACCCCTTTCCTAAAGGACAAGGAGAAGCTCAGGCTGGGGCCAGTGTAACAGGACATGTCACGGCTGAGAGGCCCCGACACTGCACACTGGAACTGCTTGGGGAAGCCTAAGAGAGAAGGCTTTTGCTTGTGGAAAATTATAGCTGCATAGAAAGCCATTCCTAAAATTCCAAAATGATCACCCTAGCACTATGCCAGTTACCTCCCTAAAACACAAATGTAACAGTCAATTGCTTGCTTGTATAAACATATTGTCTCTTCATAGAAAATACAGCAGCTATTGCTTTGGAACAGAGTAACAATGCTTCAAAGTGGCATTTGAAACCCAGGGATCTTTAATATCATCCTCCAACTTAAATCTTTCCAGCTTTTTAGTTTGCCGTTTACAGCCCCCGGCACCCCCCACCATCATATACATGGTACTCCATGGGACTGGATGTAATAACACCGGAGATATGGTGCCCTGCTTTTTTTAACAGTAAAAAGTAATTTCAAACAATATTATACATAAAAAGAATCTAAACTACTTTTTTAATAATAAAAATAATTGCAAAATAAATCACACATGAAAAAGCATAAAAAGAATATTTGTGCACTTGAAACAATAAAAATACAATAGGCATCATAAATCTACTACCGAGCTTAAGAAACAGATCTTTACAAATGTATTAGAAGCCCACCACGTGCCCTTCCCCAGCCCTGCAAGTAATTGTCTTGCAGGGTTGCCTGAATATGGTCTTCATCATCTTTTGCTTTTCAGTATAGCTTCTGACCTAGTATCAAAAATTTTAAAATTACCTTTTATAATTGCAAATTGCTGATGTTTAGAAATGCAGTAATTCTTGTGTATTGAATTTTTTAAAAATCCAACAATTTGGTAAATTTGTCTATTAATTCTAAAAATTTACCTTTAGTTACTTTTGGGTTTTCTATATAGAAATTCTTAACATCTACAAATAATGACACTTTTGATTATTGTTTTCCAAACTTTTTAAGTTTTATTTATTTTTTCTTTTTATTGCACTGGCTAAGCCCCTTTAATACATTACTGAATAGAAAAGATAAAAGCATGTATTTTTGTTATTTTGCTCCTCTTAAAGGGAATGTCTGAGATATCTGCACACGTGATTTGCTGTAGGTTTTGTTAGGTGCTCTTTGTTAAGTTAAGGAAGTTCCTCCCATTCTTGGCCTGTTACATGTTTTGTTTATTTTTAAGTCATGAGTGGGCGTTGAATTGTATCAAACTGATCTTTGCATCTATAAATATGAGCATTGACTTTGTCCTTTCAATCTACTGATATGAGGAATTACATTGATTTTGAAAATTAAACCAACTTTGTCTTCTGGGATAATTTCAATGTGATCATGATGTATTATTATTTATACATTTTCTTTGTGTGTTCTTTACAGTATGTTTGTTTAGACTAAATTGATCTGTAGTTTTATTTTCTTAGTAGCAGGCATATGATTGCCTCATAAAATGAGTTAGGATGTACTTTTACCTTTTCTGTTCTTTGGAAGAGTGTGTGTAAGATAAAATTATCTGATCTTTGATATTCGATAGAAATCAGCTCTAAGACTGTTTGGGTCTGGGGTTTCCTTTATGAAAGAATTTTAATAACTAGTAAGATTTTCTATTTCTTCTTGAAATAATTTTAATAAGTTATATTTTTAAAGTATGTATCTATCTCACCATTTATTGCTATGAAATTGTTCATAATATCTTTGTTATTAGTTTAATTTCTACAATATTATGGTTATATTTGTTTATTCCTATATTTCCATTCCCAATTTTGTTGTGCTTTTCTTCTTTTTCTTGATTAATCTTGTCCAATGTTTGCCTATTTTATTAACATTTTCAAATCACTGATTTAACTTTGGTTATACTCTTTATTTACATTTTTTCTTATGTCTATAATTTCTGTTCTTGTGTTTGTTTTCATCCTTCTGTATTAATTGCCTTTTTTTTTCTAATTTCATATTTTGGCTACTTAGCTCACTCATTTTGAGCTGCCTTTTTTACTATAAGTATTTCAGACTATAGATTTCCCTCCAACTACCACTAAGGTAACACATAGTGTTTTTATTATACTTACTTATAAATATTTTCTAATTTTGATTTCTATTTCTTTTTTGTCTCATGAATTATTAATAAATGTATCTTTATAAATCTAAAACATTTTAAACTTTTATATATTTGTAACTTAATTGTTTTGTGGTCAGATTATGTGGTTTGTATGATACAAATTTTTTGAAATTTGCTGAGGACAGCTTTAGGATCAATATGTGGTCAAATTTTACAAAGTTTCCTATGTGGGGAAATAATGTATTCTCCATGTGTTAGATATGATAGCTTCTTGTTTTATCACTTACAGCAGTTGTGTCAAAATATTCCATGAATAAGTAGATTCATCACTTTGTTGTTTTGGCAGTTCTTGCCTGATATATATTTGAAGACGTCATTTGAAGTATTAAAGTTTAAATTTTTTTCAGGTTATTATTTTCCTAATGCATTTTATTTCATCCTTAGGTTTCAATTATCATGTGTTTACATTTTATGTTTATCTCTTATAAACATTATATGTTTGAATTTGTTTTTTCTTTTTCACTCAGACCAATCGTATTTTAGGGAAAATTTTGTCCATTTATATTTAGTGTGATTAGGATTTATATCAATAATCTTACTATGCAATTTCTATTTGTCTCATACCTTTATCTTTTTTTATCTCCTCCTTTTGTGCCTTATTTTGAATGGAGTGCCTTAAAATGTGAGTCCATTTTTACCCCTCTATTTGTTTTAAAGATACACACTCTACGTCTGTTCTATTAATGGTTGTCTTAGCTGTTTTAATATGCATATTTTAGAATGTTTTAAGTTGATAAATATCTATTGTCATCTCAAATGATACACTAAATACACTTAATTTTTAGGTTTATTGCTTTCTAGAGATGAATTTACTGTGAAGCTAATGAAACATGAGTTTTTTAAGATTCTTCATTTACATGGGCTCTTTCTAAGATACTGAACCTAATTTTGTTCTTAACATTTGGTATTCTTTTTGTTAAGGAGACAAAGTGTATATGTTTAAGGTATCATGGAACTTGGATTGGCCTCTGATATTTTCAAATCACTCTGTGGATTCTTAACTTCTGTGCAGCTCAGCATTATATCTAAGAAGGCATTTCTTATATTGTATCTCCTGTTTTGTCTCAGTGTGGAAGTTTCCTCAGCGAATCTAAAGGACCACACTGCTGTGGCAGGGACTGAGATTGTGAAACTTGCTGCTCAACTGCAATCATGGCCATTTATTACAGAAAAGGAAGGATGTCAAAGAATGGATCCAAGAGCTTCTGAGAACAGTGAACTATGGAGTCACTTCCAGGAAGCAGACCCAGCTTCTAATCAGGGACATTCCCTTCTCCCAGAGCAGGGGGAAGAGGCTGCAGGAACCCAGGTGGATTTAGCAGTTGTCTGTGCCTCCTTTTTATCTCCTTCTGGGCGGAAGTGTCTATGTAGTTACTCTGTTTCTGTCCCATCACTGAATCTTGAGTTTGGAATTCCGGGGGTGGGCAGGGGGCAAATAACTTATCTTTTTAGTTTGTAGGTCTCCGGGCCAAACTTAGATATCAAGATCGTGAACTTTAAAGAACTCGATGTTATAATGAGATGAGACTTTTAAGGGTAGGCGTGAGAGTACTTTGCCAGACCACCCTGTTCTGGGCTCAGAAATGCCCCTGACCAGAGCCTGGTTCTGCTCCCTGGGATGGCTCCATGGTCTGTTCTTGGAGGCTCCTGGAGCCACTTCTAGTTTGTTTCACATCAAAGGCTAGTAAGGATATTTCTGGGAAGAGAAGTCCATCTTGGGCTTTTCTTCTCTTAACATTAAACATAAACATTAAATAGAATAAATAAATAAAAATCAAATATTGCATATAAATAAATATAATACAAATATTTTTCAAAGTATTATATAATTTTTAAATAATTGAATAAAATTAAAATATCCTTGAGTGGCTTTTAGAGTTAATTAAGTCATCTATTTAATTTTAAATATCCATACCCCTCTTCATATAAGCAATGATTGGAGGAGGCTTATGGAAATTGTTACAGGTTAAAATAAAAGTCCGTGTGGACTATGAGGGTGGAAATAGTAAGTGACCCATCACATGTGCTACTCAGGGTCCCAGGCATGAAGGGATCTTAAAGGTACTTCTGAGCTTCCAAGCAGCCCACAAGGAAAGGAAGACGTGATACCGCGACACGATTTACAGTGTCCTTAGTATAAACGAACTGTAACAGCTCTTGGAGGCATGTTGCCGTTGATGCTGCTGAGACTTGAGACCCATAGCCCTGTGGCTTCTAACTGAGCAGTCACTGCACAGGGCAGGGAACAGGTCCTTTACCGATATCCTCACAGGGTCAGCAGCTGGGGTTTCCCAGCAGCCTTTGGTTTGTTTTCCACGTGCCTGCGCTTTAACCAGGAAGCAAGGCTCATGGCACGAGCTCCCCGGGAGAGGCTCAAAGAACTCCGTCCACGCAGCTTGGGCTCAATTCTTCACCCAATCCTCAATGAATAATATTTTTCTCAACTTTAAGTGTGAAGCCATGACATTTTCAAAGTTTTCCTCCCTGATACCTGGAGTGCAGCTGGTCTTCCTTGCCTTTTAGTTGAAGAAGGACACATACAAATGCTTGACCAGAGTAAACCGGGTTCCATTCTCTGCTGAGAGCAGGACAGCTGTCAGACCAGGACGCATGCCTTAGAGCAGGTCACCCTGTCAGTGTCAGTGGCTGATCCCTCTCACTGCATGGGAGGCTTCCTGAGGGTAAAGTCCACACCTGATTTGCTCACCGTCTGTACTGGTTTTCAGGGGCTGCCGTAACAAAAGTGGCTTAGACAATAAAATGCATTATCTTAAAACTCTGGAGGCTGGAAACATAAAATCAACATGTCATCAGGGCTGGTTCCAGGACTCTCTCCTTGGCTTTAGATGGCCATCTTCATTTCACATGGCCTTGTCCCTGTATGACTGTCTGTCTCCTAATGTCCCCTTCTTATCAGGACACCAGTCATATTAGATTAGGGCCCTCCCTGGTGACCTCATTTTAACTTGATTACCTCTGTAAAGACTCCATCTCCAAATAAGGCCACATTCCTAGGTACGAGTTAGGACATCAACTCGGAATTTTGGGAGGAACACAATTCAACCCCTGACACCATCATGTCTCCAGTTCCTAACAAGCGTCTGGCACAAAAGCAAACTAAAAGACTATTTGGAGAATTAATGAATGAATACATAAATTGGGATCTATTTTATCAATAGGCAGAGCATGTTCAAGGCTGAAGGTTTTTATGTTTTAGCAATAATTCTGGGCTGGAAAATCTAAAATAGATGTTAATAAATGCTCATGTTAGTCACATAAGCCTTAGCAAAGCTTAGCAGAGGATGTCTCACTTTAAATTACATGACTTCCTGAGAAACACTCCAAGATAAACCAGTTATAAAAAGTAGCTCTCAGTAAATGAATGGGTAGAATCTACACAGGGTCATTACCCAAACATTCCAGCATACCTTGGAGATATTGAGGGTTTGGTTCCAGAACACTGCAATAGAGCAAATATCTCAATAAAGCAAGTCACACAAGTTTTTTGGTTTCCCAGTGCATAAAAAGTTATGAGTACACTATACTGTAGTCTATTAAGTGTGCAATAGCATTATGTCTTAAAAAGCAATGTATATATTGAGCAATGGGTTTGCTAAAAAAAAAACAAAAACCCACAATGTGTATATCTTAATTTAAAAAGACTTTATTGCTAAAAAACTGTTGATGATCATCTGAGCTTTTAGTGAGTCATAATCTTTTTGCTGGTGGAGGGTGTTGTCTCCATGTGACTGATCAAGGTGGTGGCTGCTGTAGGTTGTGGTGGCTGTGGCAATTTCTTAAAATAAGACAACAATGAAGTTTGTTGCATCAGTTGACTCTTCCTTTGGTGAAAGATTTCCCTGTAACATGCAATGCTGTTTGATAGCATTTTACCCACAGAACTTTTTTCAAAACTAGAGTCAATCCTTTCAAACCTAGCTTTATCAACTAAGTTTATGGAATATTCCAAATCCTTTGTTGTCATTTCAACAATGTTCACAGCATCTTCACCAGGAGTAGATTCCATCTCTAGAAACCTCTTTCTTTGCTCATCTGTAGGAAGCAACTCTTCATCCATTCGAGTTTTGTCATGACATTGCAGCAACTCAGACCCATCTTCAGGCTCCACTTCTAATTCCAGTGCTCTTGCTGTTTCCACCACATCTTCAGTGATTTCCTCCACTGACGTCTTGAACCCTCAAAGTCATATGAGAACTGAAATCAACATCTTTGAAACACCTGTTAATGCTGCCGTTTTGACTCCTTCTCATGAATCACAAATGTCCTTACTGGCAGCTAGCATGGTGAATCTTTTCCAGAAGATTTTCAATGTACTCTGTCTAGATTCATCAGAGAAATCACTATCTATGGCAGCTATAGCCTTACAAAACGTATATCTTAAATAATAAGACTTGAAAGTTGAAATAATTCCTTGATCCATGAACTGTAGAATGGGTTTTGTGTTAGCAAGAATGAAAACAATATTCATCTCCTTGTACATCTCCATCAGAGCTCTTGGGTGACCACGTACATTGTCAATGAGCAGCAATATTTTTAAATGAATCTTTTTTTCTGAGTTGAGTTTCCTCAACAGTGGGTTTAAAATATTTAGTAAATCATGCTGTAAACAGATGTGCTATCATACAGGCTTTGTTTATTCATTTATAGAGCACAGGCAGAGTACATTTAGCATAATTCTTAAAGGCCATAGCATTTTTGAACTGGTAAATGAGCACTGGCTTCAACTTAGTCACCAGCTGCATTAGCCCTTAATAAGAAAGTTAGTCTGTCCTTTGAAGCTTTGAAGCCAGGCATTGACTTTTCCTCCCTAACTGTTAAAGTTCTAGATGGCATCGTCTTCCAATAGAAGGCTGTTTCAGCTACAGTGAAAATCTGTTGTTTGGTGTAGCCACCTTCATCAGCGATCTTAGCTAGATCGTCTGGGTAACTTGCTGTAGCTTCTCCACCAGCTCTGGCTGCTTCACCTTGCACTTTTATGCTACAGAGATGCCTTCTTTCCTAAACCTCATGAACCAACCTCTGCTTGTTTCAGACATTTTTTCTGTAGCTTCCTCACCTCTTTCATCCTTCATAGAATTGAAGAGACTTAGGGCCTTGCTTTCGATTAGGCTCTGGCTTAAGGGAATGTTGTGGCTGTTTTGATCTCCTTTCCAGACCTCTAAAACTTTCTTCATATCAACAGTAAGACTGTTTTGCTTTCTTATCATTTATGTATTTACTGGAGTAGCACTTTTAATTTCCTTCAAGAACTTTTCCTTGGCATTCACAACTTGGCCTTGGCTCACTGTTTGGCACAAGAGGCCCAGCTTTTAGCCTGTCTTGGCTTTCAACGTGCCTTTCTCACTAAGCTTAATCATGTCTAGCTTTTGATTTAAAGTGGGAGACATGCAACTCATCCTTTACTTGAACACTTAGAGATGGTTGTGGGTTTAATGGCCTAATTAATTAATAATTGGCCTAAATTTAATATTGTGGCATCTCAGGGAATAATGCAGTCTAAGGAGAGGGAGAGAGACGGGGGAACAGTCAGTGGAGTGGAGTGGTCAGAAGACACACACAACATTCACCTGTTAAGTTGTGTCTTACACGAGCGTGGCTCCTGGTGCCTGAAAACAGCTACAATAATAACATCAAAATTCACTCGTCACAGATCACCATAGCATATACAGTGATCATGAAAAAGTTTGAAATGTTTTGTGAGAATTAATGAAATATGACACAGAGACAGGAAGTGAGCACATGCTATTGGAAAAAATGACACTGATAAGACTTACTTGAAGCAGGGTTGCCACAAACTTCCAATTTGTAAAATATGCAATTTTTTCCAATTTGCAAAGCACAATAAAGTAAAGAGAAATAAAACAAGGTATGCCTGTAGTTAATGAGAGAAGAAACCTTCCAAAAGTGATGACTTGGGCTTTGAATGGCTGGTCTTGACCTGACACTAAAGAGATGCCCGGTTAGCTGTCCAGCCTCACGGTTTGAGCATGAGCATTTCTGCTCCAAGAGAAGACACTTCTCTGCTTTCTATGCCATCCAGGCTGGGATCGGGAGGCATTCTTTGTTCTCCTTTCGCCACCAAAATGGAAATGGTTGTGTTTATTTTTTCTGATTAAATGAGTAATGCATGCTAATTGTAAAGAAGTTATCTAACAATTCTGAAAGTTTAAAAGCAAAGAGTTCTTCAAAACTTCTAGAAGTCTATTATAGCAACTTCTACAATGGAGGTGTGGATCATTCTAAACATTTCAACATGCATATTCACATTTGATATATGATATATATTTACCCAAATGTAATCATACAGTACACATTGTTTCATCACTTGGATTTGGAACTTAATACATCGTGGCTGGGAAGCATGCTTTATTTGATATCGATGTAGAATGTAGCTCTCCTTGGAAGTCCTGCTCTTTACTTAAGAATATGCATCATTTCTAGTTTTTGCTACTATAAATATTATTTAATAAACTTTCAGATATGTACACATTTTTATGATCATTCACTTATTTCCTAATGTAGTGTCCAGTAAAATTGCCACATCAAAATGAATACATTTATCCTAAATATTTTTACAACATCCTTCCAAAATGTTGCACCAGTACTCACTCTAACCAACAGTGCTTGAAATTGTGTTTGTTCACAACTTAAACATCAAACATTACCCTTTTGAAGTTTTGCCAATTTAATGGACAAAACTGATATCTCCTTGTCAGTATAGCTCACATTTCTTTGATAACCTGATCTGTTTATTGGCCACTTAGCTTTTTTTCTTTTTTGAGTTTCCATTTCATTCCTTTATTATTAAACATTTTAAAGTTGTTTCTAGTGTTTTATTATTATAATTAGTACTACAGAGAGCATCATTGTATATGTTAATTTACTGATTTTGGAATTATTTCTTTCAGACAAATTTCTACACATGTAATTTCTGGGTAAAAGGAAATGACTTCTCTAGTGGTTGTTAATGTTAAATACATGTTTCAGACTATTAGTAAATCAGCTTAATCACCATCTCTTTAGCTTTAGATATTACGAAGGTACAAGAAAAACTATTATCTCTGTTCTTACTCATTGTTCTCCCTAAAGTGTATTATTTTCTTTACAGTTTCTTTGGCAATTTTCTCCCCTCCTGCTTCACCATTAACCCTTTCTGAAACTTCAGTTCAGCCAATTTTAGATGTAGGGTATTGGTTTTTCCATTTTGCTTTATGCTGTATGAGAATTTTTTTTTCCTAGAACGTTGAATGAATTGCTAGCTTGGCGATTATAATCTCTAAGAAGTCTTTATTGTTCTCAGGCTGTTCTGTTGTCCTGGTACCTTCTTCTTGCTTTAAGTACATATATATATATATATATATATTTCAATTTTCGATGCTTCTTAATTAGCCCTTTCATTTATCTCTATCTATGTATCTATCCTATCAGATACATCCTTTAATTATTTTGGCTGCTGAGAGACTAAGTCAGGATATCAGCACTCTTAGTTGACAGCAGGTCGTCCGCATGTGCGCGAGCTCCGCACCCTGCAAACCCTTTCGGGAAGGATGGAGGGAGACAGAAACGGAGGGTCAGTAACCGCTGGACGGTCCCGTGATCCTGCGTTTCCTCTTTTCTTCACTTTTGAGCCTTTGTCCCTTTCCACAGAAGCCACGATCACCACGTTAATTTAAGGTTCGCATTTTGCCACAAATAACCAAACCCGCTCTGGAGCAGCACGAACATCTTTCTGCGACAGTCGCCGTCCGTCGCGCGTCTGCGTTCCGGTTCGAGGCTGAGCCCGTCAGCACCAGGATCTGAAATCGCTGCGGCCGTTCCCACATGGCGGCAGGGTGGAACACCTCTCGTCCGGGAGGGAGGAGGAAGAGCCGAGGAGGAGGGCGGAGCACCAGAGCAAGGCTCCCAGGAGCCTCTGCGGCGGCGGCTTCCGCCTCTCTGGCCCTTTAAAACTATTTCCCAGCATCCCGAGAGCTGGAGGGGTCATGTGACACCGCCTGGAGCAGACGCTATTGGCTCCCTGTCTTGGCCTCTTTTTTACTGGTATGCGTCAGAGCGCGGCTTAGTTCTGTTTTGTTTTCTGATAGACGTTTAGGGATTTTAGGGGAGGCCCATGAACGGCCTTATTTTAAAACCCCCAACAGTGCTTACCCCAGACTTGAGCACACAATCGTTCACAGTTCCCAGAATTCAGTTGGCTGCCAGTGAAGAGCTTAGAAAAACTAAGTTAACTGCTACTAACTAACTACTACTTTCTGAATACTTACCATATGCCAAGTACTTTTCCAAACACTTTACATAGACTGACACATCTTATCCCGCAACAGGCTTATGAGATGGATACCATTATAGTCACTTAACTGATGAGGAAACTGAAGCACAGAGTAGTTCAGTAACTTGCCCAAAGCCACACAACTAGAAAATAGAAAGCAGGAACTGGGATTTGAAAGCAGGCAGGCTGCTTCCTGGGCTTGATCTCCACTGAACCACATAAGTAAAGTAAGCTATAAGCGACTTACACCACTAAATCTTCATTATATGATGAAAAGTGATAAAAAGCAAACAAAATATACAGCTATTTTAAACCTATACTTTAAGGGGAAATCTGACGGCTGTTCACAGCAGAGGAGCTAAGGAAATCTTCACTCGTGCTGCAGACTGTCCTGTCCCTCATTTCTCTTCCATGTGGATTGGGTTAAAAACCTCCCCACCGTCTTCTTCATTCACTCGGTGTTTGTGGAAATGTCACGGTGATCAAAGCTGTCTTGGGGCAAAGGGTGAGCCCTGCTGTAAACCAAGCTTCTGTGAGGAGTCGTGCCTTCCCTCTCCAGCCCAGGGCTGTCTACACAGTGCCTGGGGAGTGTTGTTTGATTCTCATTTGAAGAACTACATCCACTGTGCAATCTGCACACCGTGGCCTAGCGAGAAGACAGAAAACCAAAGGACCCAGTATAAGCTTGGCCAGCACCTGTAAGACCTTAGTTTACGTATCTATAAAATAAGGCTAATTTGGATTCTCTGGAAAGAAATAGTTTATAAAATCAGCAGATGATGTGCAGACCCAGATGTGATTTGTTTGCAGACACATGGGGATGGCTTTTTCTAACCAAGGAGAAGCCTTTGATCTTTGCACAGAGTTAAGGTGGCAAGTCCAGAAGCCTAGTTTAATTTCATTTCACTATCCATAGCCTTCCTTCTTCCAAAGCTTTCATGTAAGATGTTTCACATTTAACAGGTAGGGAGACCTAGGCAGGGCCTCAGCAGGAACTGGAGAAATGTGTACCATGACGGGGTGCTCTGTAAACCTGGACAGGCCCAGGCAATCTGAGTGCCCTCTGTCTGCCTTGCCAGAAGCCCCCCAGATCCTCGAGTCACTTCTCTGGACCCCAGGAAACTCACATGCCCGCTGTTCCCAAAGCATAGCAGTCAGGGCAGGCTAAGTTGTGCTGCAGTAACAAATCGCTTCACACCCTCAGGGGCTTCCTTCCCTGTCCTGCTCTCATGAAGTCACCTGCAGGTCTGGTGGCTCCCAGGGCAGCTCTCCCCCATATTTGGCAATTCAGACAGTTCCCATCTTTTGGCCTCTCTTTCTCAGCACTAAGCAAACCCCCTTACTCGTACAGATGAAGAAAAAATCAGAAGGTCAAGCATCTGTAGTTAATTGCTTTGGCCCACAGGTGACTCATTATTTCCATTCACACTTCTTCAGTGAGAACTAGTTACCTGGGCAGACCTAAATTCAAGGAATAGCTTGTGAAGGTCTGTGTAACTGGTAGCAGAGGCGTGCTGGCTATCGGTGAACACTAACTCATGCTGCTGACCATGTAGGTAAAAGCTCTCTTCATTAGGTAAAAACTTCTACCTGCTCACCTCTGAGCCATTACCTTTGGGTTAGCCAGATTCCGGGTTGCGCAGTCCTGGTAAGGAAGGAACGTGGGGGCCACTAGTGGCATCAGTCCTAACAAATGGCCATTAAGTTTCTCTTTGGTGATGGAGTCTCACTAACTTATGAGCCAGAAAACTCCATTTTAAGGCAGCTCAAGTGGAAAATTCCTCTTGTTCTGAATCTGTCTACCATCCAGGCATGGCCAGTTCTGAGGTTCAGTGGCCTATGATTAAACAGAGGTGGCTCTGTCCACACCCACTCCCATGACCCCTCAGATGCCTGAGGCCACTGACATGTCTCCATTCCATCTCCAGCTTTCTAGGTCTCACAGACTCAGTTTCCTCCTCTACCTCTCACATGACCTCTGACTTCTCACTGTCTTGATCCCTACTCTGTATGAAACCGCCTTTCAGCTTAGTGCTCCGAAGCGGGTGCCATTTCCCCGTGGTCTGACTGTTGCCACTGCTCTCGTTCTGGGCTTTGCCTAATTCTAGCAACGCCACATAAGACAGCATTGCCTTTCCCAGCAGCCACGGCACACTCTGGGATTATATTAACCTTCTTCCCTTCCAGAGTTCTGTCCAATGGTTTGTAGGCACAAAGAGATGAAAATAAAAATGAAAAGGCTTTATTAATGGTTGGGCATGCATCCCAAGATCGACAAAAGGCAGGCCTCTTTGATCTAAACTGAAACAGAGAATTTGCCTTGAAGCTGAAGGGTGTCCTCAGCTCTTCCCAGCCTGTGTTGAAGACAGCTGGGAACTTGGTTTAGGACCGGCTTAGCTCACTCATTTGAAGGTAGAGCGGCTGGAACACACACACGCACTGCAGGGTGGCCAGGCTGCCCACAGAACACAAGTCCTGGCCTTGACGGTCTTTGCTTAGACCGCGGTCAAGGAAGGAGAGAAGTCATCTGGTTCCTCCACTGGCCTAGAAGGAGATTGAGAAAGAAATGGATAAAAAGACATAGTGGCCCTGTCTGCTAGCTAAGGGCTCTCAGTATGTATTTTATTTCTTTGTTTAAAGGCCTCCTAGACCATTCCCCAATCGAACAGGATCATTTCGAATCATGATCTTACGATCCAGTAGATCAACTCCCCCGACCACACACACACACACACGCCCTGGCCTTGTGTTATTTGCTCCCATGTTATCCAGGTTATTTAGCATGACAGGGACAGTTACAGAGAAACAAGACACACGTCTTAATATTCCCAACCAGACTGATACATCCTGAGTATCATTTTTAGCTGTAAATTAATAATGTCACATAGCACAAGGGTAAAAATATAGTGTTTGAATATGTTCTGCTACAATTTTACCAATACTAAGGTCTTCCACCCTAAGAGAAAATTAGGCTGCTTTGTCAGGGTTTGCTCTTGGCGAACTCCTTGGCTCACACTTCCCAGGTAGTCTGTGATCTTTGATTTAATGGTTCTGCTCAGAAACTTCCAATGAAGCCATGTCTTGTCTTATCTTTCAGAAGCTGCCGTTGTCTTCTTCGCGATCACAACAAGCATTATCCATCCACCTCCACACTGGGCTGACAGGCTCCTCAGCACTCCAGGGGCTTTTGTGCAAGGAGAAGAATGTTTATATTCGTACATCTTGGATTTGATAAAACATTAATTAATCTTAAGATTTTGAGAAACAACGTTTTTTATATAAGATTTTCTCTAATCATGTATTTCCAACATGATCTCTCACAATTATGAATGTAATAAATTAAAAATTTCCTAATATTTATACATTATTACAAACCTAATCAAATTTTCCAAACATTTAATTAAAAACACAAGTCAAATATATCAGTTCTTTTTAATGTCTTAAATGCTTTATAAGAGAGGCTTATAGTAGTTGCCATATCGAGGTCTCCTTTCTGCCCGGGTGCTTGGGCGGACCCGGTGGCCCCTGGCAACGTGGCAGGATCCTTCGGCCGATCCTGGCTGATGGGCTGAGAGCAGAAACCAAATGTGCCTCTTCTGGGCTAAAACATTAAACTGCCAGAACAAGGCCCTCCAGGGCACTTTTGCCCTGTCTCAATGTATTGGTTGTCTATACCTGCATAATAAATTGCAGGGGGCTAATGAAAATTAGTGGCTTAAAACAACAAACATTTTTTATCTCACAGTTTCTGTGTGTGGGCAATTCAGAGATGGCTTAGCTGAGTGGTTCCGGCTCAGGGCCTCTCATGAGGTTACAGCCAAGATGTTGGCCTGGACCACAATTATCTCCTAACTGGAGCTGGATGATCTGCTTGTATGAGGGCTGCCTTCCGTGCTGTGGCAGGTGGCCTCAGTTCCTCAATGGCTGTGGGAAAAGGGCTCAGTTCCGGGGCACGTGCACTTTCGCTAGGACTGCCTGAGCACCCTCACAACATGGCAGCTGGCTTCCCCAAGGACGAGCTGTCCAAGGCGGAAGTCACAATGCCTGTTATGATCTGGTTTGGAAAGCACAAGTTATTACTTCTGGTACATTCTATTCATTAAAAGCAAGTCGCGAAGTGTAGTCCATACATAAGGAGAAGAGAATGTATCTCTAATTTTTGAAAGAAGAAGAATATAACTTGTGGACACATTTTAAAACCACCACACTGAGTGCCTGAAGTGGCCATATGTTCTAGGTGTTGCAACCAGGAGGCTGTGGAGCCCCTGTCAGCCTGGGCCCCTGAGTGACCTGGTGGAGCAGAGCCCTTTGCTGAGCTGAAATGCATATGGAGCATTTGTGTTGTGTTGACTGATTGGAATTTTGATATTATTTGTAATCACAGCATGACCTAGACTATTGTGACCAGTAGTCATTTTAATACATAAACATAAATAAAATCACAAATGTAAAAGTGGTCACATAATTATGCATTCCCTGTGTTTAAATGGCTTTTGTTTTTATTTATATTATTCATAAGGTTTCATTTCTCACACTCACATAGGGCTTTGGTAGTTCTCTCAGATACTGGTAATCTTAGCAGACCCCAAACTAGGTGCATACCATTTCTGAAGAGAGGAGGTCACAGATTCTGGTCC
This sequence comes from Avahi laniger, assembly GCA_963575035.1. Taxonomy (NCBI): domain Eukaryota; kingdom Metazoa; phylum Chordata; class Mammalia; order Primates; family Indriidae; genus Avahi; species Avahi laniger. Next base: position 59,149 of record CAUYSK010030272.1, read on the forward strand.
GGGATAAGTCCATATGTCTAAAGCGATCCAAACCAAACCCCTGACTGAGTTTCTCTTGATAACGAAGTTCTATTTGTTATATCTGGACTTCTAAGCTTCTGTCTTTCGAAATCTAATTTCAAAGATTTAATTTTTTTAAACTTGGTGTCTTTCCCAGAAATGATATATTTTAAAAAATTTCTTATGATTGGCAGTACCTAAACTATTGTCCTGTCATTATGATGAATTGGCCTAGTCTATAAATATTAATTGGAAACTTATGCATGCCTTATCAATATTACGTTATAATTAGCGGGGTCATCTTGAGGTTCCATCCACCAAGAGATGAGAGATGGAGTGTGTGCAATGTTTAGCTAATTAATCATCTGGGAACACTCTGTGGAATTCTTTGTTTAATTGGTTGCTGTGTAGGACTACAAGAAAGCAATCAATTGGTTCACTCCCTATAGTATCCATGTTTGGGGGATTATTTTAGTTTGTGTATAGTTCCCTTTGTTTATTCTTCCTTATCTACAGACATAGTAAGAAATATAACTCTATACTTTGTGAATAGACATATGCTTAATAGAAAAATATAAATATAAACGTAAATATTCTTCTACTCAGGAAAAGCGATAAAACTAAATAAACCCTCATATGTGCATCCTATTGCCCATATTCTATTAACTTTGCTTTCTTTAACATTGCTATAAATTCATGATCTTTCACAAAGTAAACTTGTTTCAGTAACTTTGATTATTATTTTCTTTTTCACACTCTGCTTGGTTGATGGGGCTCTTCAAACTGGTACTTTTGTCTTTTCAACAGTAACTTACTGCCATCATTTCTAAAACAATCTTATATTCTGGCATTAACAAGAGCATCCCTACTCACTCAATATTTTACCTGTCCTAAGATTTGGAATCAAAAATCCTAATTCCTTTTCATGGAAAGTAACTTTAAAGAACCAAATCTGGACCCAAGCGCACACAGGAGCTGTGGGAGATACTGTAGCTGCCTAGTCTGTATCTTTTTCACCTTCCATGATGGTTAATTTTACATGTCAGCTTGATTGGGCTACAGGGTGTCCAGGAATTTGGTCAAACATTACTCTGGGTGTTTCTGTGAGGATGTTTCTGGATGAGATTAACATTCGAATTGGTAGACTGAGTAAAGCAGACTGTCCTGCTCAATGCGGGGGCGGGGGCTCATCCAACCAGCTGAAGCCCTACATAGAACAAAATGGCTGATCCTCCTTTTTGGAAAGAAGGAACGCCTCCTGCTTGACTGCCCGGAGGTGGGATGTGGGTCTTTTCCTCTGGACTCAAACTGAAATGTTTGAGTCTCCAGCCTGCTGGCTTCACACTAGAACTATACCTTAGGCACTCCCAGGTCTCCAGATTGCCGACTGCAGGTCTCGAGACTTCTCAGTCTCCATAACTGTGTGAGCCCATTCCTTGTGTTACAATAAGTTTCTTTCTCTCTGTGTGTGTGCATCCTATTAGTTCTGTTTGTGTGGACAGCCCTGACAAATGCACCCTCCTCCTTACGAGAACTCTGATGGCACGCAGGTGGCAAGGGGCTCACCTAGACATGTGCACCTTCAGGCACCCTTGCAGTGAGGATGGCCCCGCATGGCCCGGTCTAAGCCCCTTCATCTCTTGCCCGCACTATTGCAGCAGACTGCTACTTCCTGTTCCCCACGCTCCCCTAAACCCAGTTCTTCTCACAGCATCCAGAGTGATCCTCCCACAGTGTCATCTTGGCCATACCTTCTGCCCAAACCTTGCCAACAGCTTCCATTCCTACAAAGTGAGAGCAATACCTGTACGGCGGCCCCTGACGCCTCGTGGGACATGAATGCTCACCGCATGACTCAAACACAGAAAGGAATCACTCCTCTTTCCCCCAGTGTCCACTTCATTGTTCTTCAGCAGTGCAGCTGCGTGTGGGGAAAACCTTTCCACGTCCTGTTGGAATCACACCCTGGGGTGCGGTCCTCACATAGTACAGTAGACACGGTGCCCTCACGGCACATGGCCCCTTGTCCCCTGTTTCAGTGTAAGACTGGCCTGTGTGTTTGTCCTGCACACTCTGGCACCTCAGCAGAGAACCCCTGCACAGGAAATCACTCACAGGCTGACGCTCATCCTTCTGTTTGACTTTCTTGAATTTCTTCTGTGCAGGTCTGCGGTGGTGGATGGGGTACGACACAAACTGGATACGGATGAGAAAGATGCAGCTTGGTACTTATTTATTGATTTCATTTTGTTCCACAAATAATTGGAAGGGGGTGTTATTTCAGCTATTAGGAAGAGCTGCCCAACAAAGATTCCTAATGGAATAGGAGATTTTAGGAGGCAGTGAGTTCCCCACCTTAGCAGGCATCCAAGTACAAGCTGGAGGAGAGAGGACTAGGGCTGCTGGAACAAGGTGTGCCTAGGGCAGGCCATGCTGAGGGCTCAGTTCGCTTCCTGTCTGGATGCCAGGTTTCTGTGGGACACCCTCCTCCTTCCCAGCTCCACTGGCTGGTTAAACGGTGGTTGCTGTCCCTTGAGAAATCCCAGAAAAGCCAAGGATCCACCTAATCACCACAGGGACTCTCATCAAAGAGAGACCCCCCCTGTCTGACAGCGATGGCACAGAGGGGCGGGAGATGCGTCTCTCAATTCCACGTCACCGTCACGAGCTGGATGGGAGCTTAGGCTGCTCTCCACACCAATAAAAGGAGTTTGATCCTTCCATCCTCTCTCCAGAATGGCTCCCTTCTCATCGCTTCTTCTAGAGGACTGATATTTAAAAGTTGTTTTTGGCATTTGTCAACATACATTTCTTCCAGATGTTACCCAAAGGTCTCAGACCAGTTTCAACAGCACAGAAGGGCTCAAAGAAGTCCTAAGACTTTAAGAAGAGATTAAATTGGTGGTGAGGCTGGCCTGTGTCGTGAACAGGGTTTTGTTTGCTGAAGGCAAAAGCCTGTCCTCTATGCTCCACTGGCCAAAAATATTATTTGCATTTAAGGAAAAATAATCCGACACTTTTTTCGGTGCTTGCACTTATTTTTCCCTTCTGTTTTGAGTGAGGACAGTGGGGCCCTGTTTTCAGTTAACCGCAACATCCCCAGCCTTCTGGCTTCATCTCGAATTAAAGAGGTAGGACCAATGGCATTTTAAATTTCTTTAAGATTGTCCACTACACAGCACACATTTCAACATCCAGCATTCTATTTATTCTGAGATGCTCTCTGTTCCTGCCTTCATCTTATATGCCTTGAATGAAACATCTCCCCTCCCTTTTAAAACCCTGACATTCATTCCAATTGGATAGACGGAGATCCTGAGCTGGAAAACAATCTCTTTCACTTGCCCAAATTCCTACAGATATGGACAAAGTAGAACCTGGGAGTTCTTGGCTGGAAGGAATTTGTTGATGGAGATCAGGACCTAAATTTTTCTTTCAGTTTTCAACTTAGATCAAGAAACAGTCTGATTCTGGAAATTACCACATAGGAAAGATGGAAGAAATAATTTCTTTGCCACAGAGTTTGGGATGCCATATTTTAAATATGCACAAGGATATGTGCTTGCAAAGGAGCTTTCTTTTAGCATCTTTCTGGAGCATTCCTGAGCTCGGCTGTGTGAGCCTACTGACATCTGTCTTCACTCCTGTGCTGAAACCTGATTCTGGAGAAGGAGGGTGGGTGGCAATCCTGCAAAGGGAAAAAGAAAAAAAAGTTCAGTTGAGTATGCATATCTCAATTTCTCTGCTGTTCATTTTGTGGCAGAGTGTGTATTCCCAAAACAGGTGCAAGAGTACCAGCTGTCCTACATGCTCTTCGGCGATGTGGCTTTGCCACCCCCGCATGGGCAGATCCTACTGAAACCAAGTTGATATTATCTCCTTTGGATGCCTTCTGGGATTCTTCCCATCGAGTGGCAGCCTGTCTGCTCCTCCAGCCCCCACACCCCACCTCGGCCTGTGCTCTCACCTCTGGGGTCACCCTTTCATATGGTACCATAACACATCTGCCCACGTGTCTGGTCCCTACTAGCTTGGCAGATGCCACCGTTTCAACCGCCACAGTATCTAGCATGGGCCCTGGCACAGGTGGCATTCAGGGTGGTTGTTTGAATCTTATAGGTTTATAAAAAATAGAGAAAAAAAGGCAATGCATCTTCCTCCTTATCCACTCAGACACTGGTGGTAGAGGCCTGAACTGACCAGTGGCTGCCATCTTGTTAGGAAGTCCAGGCTGCATGGAGAGACCCCACGTAGGAGCTGAGCGAAGAGGTTGTCAGATAATTCCTGCTGCCAGCTATCAAGTCACCTCCAGATGTTCTAGGCTTCCCAGCCAAGGCTGCAGACCTCAAGGAGCAGAGACAAGCCATCCTACCATGCTCTGACTTAATACCAGACCTATAGCATCCAAGAGCATAATAAAATAATTATTTTATGCTACTATATTTGCAATGGTTTGTTACCCAATGAAGATGATCGAAACACTTTTCTCAGACAAGCAACCACCCTGAATGCCACCTATACCAGGCCCATGCTGGACACTGTGGCTGTTGAAACTGTGGCACCTGTCAAACTAGTAGGGAGCAGACACGTGGCCAGATGTGTTATATGGTACCACATGGAAGGGTAATGCTAGAGGTATAACCAAGCGCTGTGAGAACACAGGGGCGAGGTGGGGTGTGGGGGCTGGAGGAGCAGTAGTCTACCACCCCATGGGAAGAATCCCAGAAGATATCCAAAAGAGATGACATTGACTTGGTTTTGAGTAGGGCTCAGTCAGGAGAAGAAAGAGAAACAGTTCTAGGTGGAGAGCACAGTTAGCTCATAGGTACTAAATCATGGACGACTTGGGATGGAGAAGGAATCAAGACTGTCCCTCAGCTTGAGCTCAGTCTCCATGGGCAGAGATGACAGGGTTGGATCACAAGAGGTCAGGGTACCAGGCCAAGGAGGTGAGACTTGGCAGCGGTGTGTTGTGGAGGCTGAGTGGGAGGGAGAAGCATGGGCACTGCCTTTCTCCAAGGGACCCTCTGTGACAGTGACTACAGCCCCTGCCCCAGCCCACTTCCTGTTTCTTTATGGCTATGACATGCTGGGGACCTCTGGCCAGGCCTGGACTCACCAACTGACTGCCTGGCTCCAGCAACTCTGGCTCGGGTCCCCTGAGAATGGCACTGTTTCCTCCTCGTAGGCAGCACTAGTGTGGAAATATTTTCCTCTCACAGGGGTTTTCCTTATTGGGTTTCTTCCCCAAGCTAATGGGGACGGTGTCTGGGGACGCCCAGCAAAAGCCTTCATGACATTCTTGTTCCCAGGAACCTATGAGGGCTCTGCTGCCCCCGCCTCCCCAGGGTAAGCAAAGAGCAGCAGGGGCCGGCCTCAGGCAGAGGCCCCTGCACACCGCCCACCCGTTGCTTTTCAACAGAAGCCGTGGCCTCCTGCGGGGACCATGTCTGAGCTGAAATGGATCCATCTTGAGGCCACTTTGCTTTGAACTCTGGGGCAACTCCGAGAGTTGAAAGTACCATCCACCCGAATAAGCGAGACGTGAAATTCCGCACAATGGTTGACTTAACTTTATGGAGGGTCGTAAGTCAGCTCACACTTAAGGAGCATCCCGTCTGTGCTGGGCCCTGGGTTAAGGGTCCTCTCAGCTGCAAATCCTAGGCAATAAGCCCTGAACCTCGATACGCCTCAGTTTCCTTGACTTAGGGTCGCCCCCTCTGTGGGGGCCCTGAGGCTGACGTGGCGCAGACCGTGCGAAGTGCTTGGTGCAATGCCTGGCCCTAGGCGGGGACAGTGAGTATTCACCGCTGTTGGTATCATCCTCACTACCCACAGTCAGCTCCACAAAGAAAGTATCGTCACCCCCACCTCATATGTGGCTGGTGAGCCCCCAAGGGGCTGAGAACTTGCCACGAGCCACTAAGCTCCAGGTGCTCGAGCTGGAGTTCAAATCCCGTCTCCTGTCCCCCAGGCAGGGCACTTACAGCAGCCCCACCTCAAGGCGAGCAGCCTTGTCTCTGGCTTGGACGCCTGCGGTGGCCGCGGGTGAGATCTTTCTTCAGTTCGCTTTCTACGCCGCAGCTACAGTGAGGGGAGCGAGCAACCCGCCGCGGCACCCTTCCCGGGCTAACACTGTGTCGCTTGCCTACAGTGGTCCCATCCACAGAGACAGAGAGGGCTCAGGGGCCGGGGGTGGGAACTGCTGTGTAATGGGAACAGAGTTTCAGTTTGGGTGCCGGAGCAGCTCTGGAGGTGACGGTGGTGATGGTCACACAGCAGTGTGAAGGCATTTAATGCACCTGAACTGTGCACCGAAAAACGGTTAACACCGTGAATTGTGTGTTGTGTGTATTTTACAACTAAAAAAGAAAGACTGCATCCCCCAAAGGCTGAGGCCCAGGCTCGTCGACCACACACAGCACCCTCACCGGAGGCCCCTGCAGCCTGGTGCGTCTGTCTGTCTGTGGCCACCCCCTCCCCTGGCGCCCTGGAGCCCTGCTCTCGGCGGCTTTCTCGCGCACACCACACGGTTCTCCTTCTCTCCTGCCCAGGCTGCCCTCTGCCTGGGAGCCTCCTCAGTCCCCCTTTCCTGACTTCTCGTCCTGGACGGCCCAACCCGGGCAGGGCTTGGCAAGGACACCTGGCCGCACTGGCCGCAGGGTTCATAACACACTCTGTGCTGACGCATTTGGGGCCCGCCCTGCAGAGGACTGTGATGGTCTCCTCTTGACTGTCCCTGCTAAAGCGGGGGCTTCTCAGACCAGGAACTGCCCCCAGTCACCCCTGGGGCTCTGGCCCGATGCCCCAACATGCGGTCAGCACGGGCCGCAGCCCAAAGCCCCTGCCTGGAGGCAGAGGTTCCAGAGGGGTGTGGCCCTCCACATTTGGGGCTAGGGACATGGGTGGGTGGGGGGACAGGGCTGCACAGACGGGACGTGCCGCTCACCCTGTGCCAGAGAGGGCTGCTTGGAGAGTGGCGGGGGAGAGGGAAGACGAGCAGGGAGTGTCCTCTTCCTACAGAGGCCAGGGCTGGGGACGGGGTCAGCTGCCTCTGTGTCACCTTCCCCATCTCTGGCAGAGCCTCTGGGCCTGAGATTCCATGGGGGCTGGGGTCAGAGCCCCCGGACAGCAGAGGCAGGACCAGGCCACGGGGGTGTGGTTGTAGGGGTGGAGGTTAGAGGGATGGTGAGAGGTGGTAAGGTGTGGCTGCCCCTTCCTTCCGGGGCTCGGCGGCTGAGGTGTGATCGGGTGCCCTGCCCAGGCTGGTCCAATGGCCCTATGCTGGTGTCTGCTTGGCGGTGGGGAACCCAGAGCTCAGTGGTGACAGGTCTTGCCGAGTAGCCATCACAGGATCCTCCCCTGCACAGCAAATCTCTCAGGACAGCACAGCCGTGACCAAGAACGTGCACTGTGGAGCCCCCCTGGCCTGGCTGGAATCCCAGCTCTAGCACTGACTACCTGTGTGACATTAAACAAGTTGCTTAACCTCTCTGCGCTTCTGTTCCTCAATAATAAAATGGGAATAATGAAAGCACTTACCTCCTTGGGGGCTTCAGTTCTAGTCCTGTAGAAAAGGCTATGTCGATCTTGGCTGTTACAATTACGATCCTGTTCCTGGCGTGGCCCTGGGAGGCCAGGGGAGAGTTCTGAATTACCACTCTGCAGATGACCAGGCGGAAGAAGTTGTGTGATTTGTCACTTTGGGGACAAGCCAGGCCATTGTCACCTCAGGTTAGCTCCCTTGACTTTTCTGAGAAGGGCCTGGGGCCTAGGGCTGCACACAGCCCAGGTTTGGGGGCAGTGGAGGGCTCCCCACCTCTCAGAGCCGGCCGGCCTGTGCAGCGCTGGGGGAGGTGGGGCCGCCGCGAGCCAGTAGATAAACATATTAACTGAACTTTCCATCTGTCATTTCAGAGAGTCATTTACTGCCTAGCTGTGGTTGGAAAAATTAAGTCCTTGTAATTTAGAGTCAACATTTCTCGCGGAATCGTGTTAGACAAGTTGGCGGCATTCGCAGCCTCTCGGCAGAGTCGCCTACAATCAAAACAAGTTTGCCTCGGCCGCTGCCGACTCCCCTGCCCGTGGCTGGGCCGCTGTCCTGCGCTGGCCACGGGGCCGGGGTCACGGGAGAGTCGCCAGCAGGTATCGCCACAGGAGGGGCTGCGAGGGCAGAGCTGCATCCCCGGCCCTCCCCTGCCCGGCCCGGCAGATCTCCCATCTGCCGTAACAAGGTACCGCAGGCTGGGCGTCGCAAACAGCAGAAATTTATTTTCTCACTACTTTGGAGGCTGGAGGTCCGAGATCAAGATGTGGGCAGGACGGGTTCCTCCTGAGGCCTTTGTCCTTGGCTTGCAGACGGCCGAGTCTTCACACCACCTCTCCTCTGTGCACGTCTGTGTCCTCATCTCTTCCCACAGGGCAACAGTCATGTGGGATTAGGGTCCACCCTAATGGCCTCGTTTAACTTAATTGCCTCTTTAAATGCCCTCTCTTCCAAATTCAGTCAATCCTGAGGTACAGGGCAGTCAGGACATGAGCATATGAAGTTAGGCGGAGGGCACAATCCAGCCCCTAACACCCTGTCCCTTCTAGATTGGCCCATTCTCACATCACCCAGGAGAAACTGGTTTCCTCGGCTCCATTGTACAGGGAGGAAGCCGAGGCTCCGAACAGGCAGGTGGTTGTCCCGAAGCCCCATGGCCAACAAAGCCAGCCCCCACGGCGCAGCACGTCAAACGCTGCACAGGGTCCTGGGAGCCTCCAGAGGCTGCCATGCCCATGACAGGGAGATGCGCTTCAGATCAAGGCAGAACTCTGCCCCGGGAAAGGAGAGCCCTGGCAGCAAGCTCTCTACCCTCGGAGGGCCAAGCAGAAGCTGTCCCCAGTGGCGGGCTCCTCTGCTTCACCGTCAGCCCTGCTGGGGCTGCCCAAAGATTGTCTAATTCCACCTAGTTCCAGTAAGTAAACTTTTGGGGCCTACTAAGTACTGGGTGCTAAATGATATAGTTTCTAAAAGATGGTTAAAAATCACAGCAGGCTGGCCCTGAATCAGGGAGGCAAATCCTAGACCTCAGGCTGCGTAGTGGATATTTTAGGGCCCACCCGAACTTCTCATTTGGGGATGAGGAAATTGGGGCACAGAGTATAGACTTTTCTATGTCACGCACTGAGTCGGTGGTGAGGCGGGAACTAGGACCAGGCTCTGGACCACCCGATGTGGCACTTTCCGGTAGGCCCCATAATTCTGCACTCTCATTCCCTTGTTATCTGCACGGAGACCCAGGGGCTGATGTGTGGCTCAGGCTCTGGGTTTGGCGCAGACACATGGCCTGCTGGCTGTGGTCGCCCTTGACTTCCTTGACTCAGTCCGGGGAAGGCTGTGCTCACAGTGGGGGAGCTTGTGGACTCAGGCAGGCAGGGCGGAGAGGAGAGACCATCCTTTCAGGCCCACGTGGGCTCTGCCTTGGCTTCTCCAGAGCAGAGCGGAGCAGGCCACGGCCACGCAGATCTGCAGTGGGGTCTGCGGGAGCAAAGGGCATGTGGAACACACGGGCAACACATTGCCCACTAGAAAGCTCGCTCCCCTAAAAGGCCTCCCTCCAACTGCATCCGCCCCTCTATTGCGAGGTGGAAACGGAGGTTCACCCAGGTGCAGTGACTCACCCCAGGCCAAAAGTGAGCAAAAAGGCAAGACCAGAGCCCACGCTCCCTGGTTCCAGCCCCAGGATGGTCCGAGAGACGCACAGTTGACTCTGAGGTCCCGCCCTGGCTTTAGGCTCACAGGGCTGCGGTCCCCCTGCAGAAGCCCTGCTGCCAGGGGATTGAGTCGGGGGACACCCCCGAGTGACAGATCTGGACAGAGGCCAGGAGGTCTGTTTTCAAAGTGGGTGTGGTTCTCTGACACCCCCCACGCATCTGCTATCACTTCCCGGCCCCCCTGCCCTCTGCTTCCCATGACTGGTGAGAGGAAAATATTAGTGCGGCTGCCCCAGGGGGCCCAGGTCTGCAGGCCCTCAGTGTGTGGCTGTGCCGCCGTCCGCCCGCCCGCCCTGCCCTCCCAGCTGCTCCGACCCTCCCCCGCTCCCTTAGGAAGCCGAGCAGGGAAGGAAGGACAGAGCCTGTGGGTTGGAGGTCTGTCTCCTGCCCGCTCCAGCCCTTTGCCTCAGGACTGCGGAAGGCCCCTCCCGACCAAGAGCCTCCAAGCAAGAAAGAACAAGACTTTGCGCAGCTGCCAGGGCAGCTGAACATGCCCTGCTTGGAGGCTCCTTCTAGCTATGCCTGATGGTCATGAGGGAGGGGACCCCTGCGGGGGCAGAATTCTAAAACAGCCCCAAGGTTCCTCTCCTGGGTGCTGGCTTCCTTCCCTTGGTGGGAAGGACCCACGGCTCAGAGGGACATCGCTCCTGTGATTAGGTTACTTATCTGACAAAAGGGGTTGCGCAGTGTAAACAAGATCTCTAATCACTTGATTTTGATTTCATAAAAAGGGAGATTACCCTGGTGGGCCTGACTTTATCAGGCGAGCCCCTAAAGGAGACGCTGCCGCACTCCCCTGCTGGCCTGGGAGAAGGCAAACACCATGCCCACAAGGGGACCACGGCCGGGGGATGCAGGGTCTCCAGCAGCTGAGAGAGGCTTCTGGCCGACAGCGCCCTCAGTGCTCTGGCCACGGTGCCGAATGCTGCCAGCCCCCGAGATGAGCCTCACACTAGAACGCAGCCCAGCGAGAGCCTGGGCCGAGGACCCGCCCACCTACACCTAGAACCTTCGCCCCTGGGAACTGAGCTGATGGTGTGTGTTGTTTTAAGCCACTAGCTGTGTAGGAATCCCAAACTGACCTACCTTCCCACCCCCAGGCTGTTCCCCCAGAGGAACCGCTCAGAGCCGGTGGCTGGAGATGCGCACCTGAGTGCGCGGGGACACATCTCCGTGTGAGCACATCTGATAGGGGGGCATGAGCCGTCCCGTCACAACCCAGCATTGAAACAAAACTATGCACTGCTCGCACGGCGGTGGGCCGGGGCTGGCCAGCGAGAGACAGGGAGGCTGAGGAAGAGAGAGACAGAGAAAGACAGAGAGACAACAAGAGAAGGAGGCGGAGAGACAAAGAAGGAGTGAGAGACAGAGACAGAGACACACTCCTCTGGCTGTCTCAGATCTGGCGCTTTTGCTCCAAATGCATTCATCCTGCTTCTGTTTTACTTATTCATTTATTTTTAAACTTTTGCATCCTAATAGTGCCAGGAATGAAACAAAGCTCAGTAAATTAATCCTCACTGCCTCTGAGTAGAACCAGTTTTTTCTTTCTGGGGAAGGGCTGTTCCCTGCAGACAGGAGTCAGCTCTGGAGAGAGAACAAGCCGGCGGGAGGAGCTATGCCCCTCCGCGGTGGGGCAGACCTCAGCTGTGTGAGTGTGACCGTGTTGCACACTCTGCGAGGTGCCCTGGGAAGAATGGCTTCATGGAAGGTGAACATCTCCACTTTGCAGCTGAAGAACAAAGGTCGGAGGGAAGTCATTTACTAGGGTCCCACAGTGGGTCTGGCACGAATGCTGGGTGTTGGCTTCCTAGGGTGCTGGTCAGGGTTTTCAGCTTCAGGCTATTGCTGTTCAACTACGGTTAATGGTTCTGACTCATCCCATCTTTGGCGAAGACAGTCATCTCATGGCCTCCACCTGGACCATTCCCTTGAGCCACCTCCTGTGGTACAAAGAACAAAGGACACTCCCCTGCCCCTTCTGATCACTGGCCTGGGGCAGGGATGCAGGTTTTAATTCCCAAAAACAGTGGGGGAGGTTTTAGAGAGACAAAACGTTTTTACCCTTTCTCAGGCCATTCTCCCTGTTACACTGTGAGTGAGGGCGGCAAGGGGCAGAGTCCCCAGTGGACCTGAGCGAGGGGTAAACCTGTGTTGTTTGAGGCACTGACATGTGCTGGTTGGTTGTTACTGCAGCGCAGCCCACCCATACCAACTGCAGCCTGCCGGGGTCACTCGGTATGGCGTCTGTCCCTTGCTGGTCTGGTGTCTAGGTGACATGCACATTGACCTGAGCCGTGCAGCAGTGCTCCCTGTAGACACCGATCTGGGCATAGGGGCTTTGGGACAGCTGGGTCTTCTGGTGGATAGAGGGGTCTAACTCATTTTTTCTTACTTGTACACAGATACGCTCATACTATATATACAATTTTGCTTCCCATTTTTTCATTTATTTTTAACATTTCTCCATGTTGTTATAGAATTTGCAAACATCACTTTTAATGGCTGAATAAATACTTGAGAGTGGACTATGAAGAAACTTACTTAATCATCATTCCCTGTGGTGGAATGCTTAGATTGTTTGCAATTTGTGCTCATATAAGTACCACTGCAATAAACATCTTCGTGCATAAAGCTTGTTTTCTGTTTAATATTATTTACTTTGGCTAGGTTCCCAGAAATGGAATACCTGGGCAGAAATGTCATGAAACCTTACCTTTTTCAAATGTAGATTTTAAAAGTAAAGCAAGCATTCGTCCACACTGATGCTGCAGGATGGCCATCCAGGGACAGTAACGTGTTCTTTCCTTAGTGAGGGAAGCTGAGCCGGGCCTTGGCCCACTTCCTGACTCCTGCTTAGTACTCTCCAGGGCCACAGTGGTGCAGCCAGACCTGCCTGGGGGGTCCTTCCACGGAATGGGCCCCAACAACTGCAGCTCAGTCCTCTTTGGCTCCAGTCCAACTCACAAAATTTCTGCTGGCATGTCACTGTCCCCCCAAACACCTCCACTGGGTCCACAGTCCCCTAGGGTGTCTCCTGATGGTCGACTATAGGCCTCACTTTGCACCTTGGGTTCCCAAGTTCATTCACTCCTGGCTACCCGCATCACCCTTTGCAGTCCCAGAGCCAACACCCACTTCTTGGGCCTGAGCCCCCACCATTACTTCTCCCTCTAAGTGGCAGTGCCTGCAGTTCTCTGGGATCTTATAGCTCAGGTGCTGGAGGAATACCCTCTACCCACCATGTAAAACAGCTTGGGTGGGCCCCACACCAAGGTCCCTGGGCCAACCTTTCCCTGCCACCCCCTCCAGGCCTTCTCCTAACCCACCCAAGGACCTGGCTTACATCCCATCCCAGTGACTTCACGGTGCTGCACTCAAAATCATTCCTTCCCTTCCGTCCCCAAGCCCAAGCTGTGCCCCAGGCAGTCTTTCTCCCCTTAGGGAGCCCCTTAGCAGCTCCTCCTTGACTTAACTTTCACCAGGCTCCTCTCAGCCCTCTTTCCAACCAGACCTTGTCCTTGGCAGGCCCAGCCCAGTTTTAGCAAAGAATCCTACTAAATCCTTTTGTGAGGACCCCCCGCCTCCCGCTATCCAATTGAACTCCTCTTTCTGCAGCCGGACGCCTAACCAAGCTCCTGGTAGTAATTTTCCACCCACTTCCTCACCTTGTCCACTGGCTAGAAATCTCCACTGGTCCCTGGTATACTCGGAATTGAGTTCAACCCCTCTCCCCTATTGCAATAATCTCGAATAAAGCCTTCCTTGCGGTTTTTAATAAGTGTCAGAATAATTCATTTTGATGGGGGCTGTTCCTTTCATCCAGGAAGGGGATGGGAAAAGTTAGCTGGAGGAGTAAATTTAGCCCCGAGGAATGACTGTCATCCTCCTCCCTGACCTGGTCTCTCCCACAAGGGACACCATCCTTGGTGCAAAACCCACAGCAGCCAGCCCTGCATGCCTGCTGCCTGGTGTGCTCCAGCTCTGCCATCCCCGCTGCCAGACACACACCAATGGGTGGGTCAGGAGATGGCCCCTGGAAACTTCAGTGTCATGCAGGACATCTCTGCAGTGGAGTTTCTGTGCTGAGTATCTCGTACAGTTGGAGGGCTGAGCTGCCCTGTACAAGGACACTCTGAGTGCCTTTCCTCACGACCTGTTTACCCGGCACCCCAGCCCCACCTCCGCCTCACAGCATTTCCTTCAAGGCCAGCTCATCCATTTGTTCAACTCGCATTTATTGTGTTCCTCCCTCATCATCTTGTCTTAATGTAATGGTGGGAATGGCCTGGAAACGGGTAAAAATGTTTTCTGTCAGTCTAAAACCTCCCCACTCCTTTTGGGAATTGAAACCTGCATCCCTGCCCCAGTCCAGTGGTCGGGAGGGGCAGGAGAGTGTCCTTTGTTCTTTGTACCACAGGAGGTGGCTCAAGGGAATTGTCCATGCGTAGGCACGAGATTCTCTTAGCCGAGGATGGGATGAATCCATCAACTATAGTTGGATAGCAATAGCCTGAAGCTACAAACCTCCCCTTTCCAAGCTCTGTATTCCTGCTCAGGGGCAGGACGTTGGTACTATAAACGGGAGTCTGCCAACCTCCTCATTTGCTGGCAAATCAATAAATTTCTCTTTCCTTCTCCTCAAACCACTTGCTCTGGTTCTTCCGACGTGGCCTCAGGGACAAGCACCAGAGCTTTTGCTAACATTAAATTATAGGTGGGGACTTGGTATCTTCAGGGTTTGTTATTTATTTATTTATTTTTTGCTTCACTTTTCATTTTATTTTATTCATTCAACAAAGATTATTGAGCAGCTAAGCACTTGTGAGGCTCTGGGGACACCACCTGGGACATCAGGTGGGCCAAGGCCCTGCCCCATGTAGCCCCCGTCTTAGGGAGAAGCCTGTAGGGACAGAGGTCTTATGTCTGGTGGGACAACACCCAGTCTCATCCCTGAGTTTTCAAGGACCTGATCACAGAGTGGAAAGGAAGTATCTGGACAGTGGTTTCTGTGTGTCTGTGCAGTGTCAGACATGTCACATAGACTGTGATTCGCAGGGTGCGATAGGCAATACAGTCTTAGAACAGCCCCTTCCTTCCCAATTCCTCCCCTCTTCCTACCTCCTTTCTCTTCTCCTTTCCTCCCCTCTGGCCCAGATTTTCCCCCATCCCGCCTGAGGCCATTCAACTCTGGGCACATGCAAACTCACGTGTCCTGATATGGAGGTGTGGCCCCAGCTCCCCAGAAGGAGCTCAGGATGCAGCCATTCTCCAGAGTCTCCCAGGGGGAACCCCACCTGGGGCCCTCCCCACCTCCGCCACAAAACCCCGCCATGGCCCTCTGAGGAGGAGACTCCCGCTCGATTTCCTGCATGTTTGTCCCTCCTTTGTGGCCCTGGAGCCCAGTGACACTGTGGCTGGGGATGTGGGCAGATGTCTATACCTCATCAGACACTCATCCTGAGGGTAGAGACTGCCTTTCCCCTTGGTTACTCCTAGAGTGCCTAATGTACAGTAGGTGCTCAGAAAATGTGCATTTAGAAGATAAAGGAGAAACCACCGACCTAGCATGACCTCTTTCCACAGTGGACGCTCAGGGGCTTCTCCTGCCGTGGCCCCATGCACCTGCTGTTGTGCTTCAGCCCGAGGCCTCTCTCAGAGGTCAAGGCTCTCTGAAGAGGTGGTGTCTGGCCACTGGTGCACCCTACCTCACCTGGGGCATGGTCAGACAAGACCCAGCCAGGCCATGTCTCTTGAACATTCTAGAAACATTTGTCTTCCTAATTTTAAGCAGGATTGTGGGGCCACCTGTGCTCTGCCGGCTTCTGCCCTGCCACAGATGAGCTCGCCTGCCCTTCCTTGGGGCATGAACATCCTCGTCACCAGCTGCTGCACCTCGGGCCCACCGAGGACAGAGGTAAAACCACGACGGCAGCAGCTCAAACCATGTCACCCTGCAGTCCTTATTGGACGGAAGGGGAGGAGAGGACCCAGCTTCCACTTTGGGCCAGGGCACTGGTGAACCTCCCCCTCCCCTCAGATGTGGGGATTATGAGCCCCAGGGCACCCTGCTCAGGAGTGGGATGTACACACGCGTGTACAGATATGAAAGGGAGAAAGAAGCGGGTGGAGAGAGAGCCTCATGGTGACAAACCAAGAGGCCAGCAACGAGGTGGCCAGATGGAGCGGCAGATGCCCTTGAGCTCCGGTCGGTGAAACACTGCCACGCCGTCCACTGAAGGAACTTTCCATCCTGCGTTTGCCCCTATTCCTGCATCCTGGCTTTAGATCTGTTGGACGGTGAACACTGTGTGCACTCCAGCTCCTCTGTGGGTGGGTTCATTACCAGGCAATTCCTAGCCTGTGACTGGTCCCTCTCTCGGGTCCCTTCTCCCCCTCATCTCGTGGCCCATCCCCTGCATCCTTCACAGCCCCAGCCACCTCCAGGCACCTCCTTGCCCACGGTTGCATGAAGTCCACACAGCAGCCTCGTGGGCAGACGATGGTGCTCCCACTGCATAGACAGTCGCGGTGGCTCTATGAAGGGTCGGCTGCTATCAAGTGTCTACTTTCGAGGTCGGGATCGTTCTCCATGTTGGACAGACGGGGAAGCTGCAGTGCAGAGCGGCTGAGTGACTGCTCCGAGTCCCACAGTGGCCCATGAGCAGAGACAGGAGTCTAATCTGGGTCTGTCCAACCACAGAGCCTCTGCTCATTAACCACGGTGTTAAACCAACAAAGAAGTGGTTGTGAGAGTGCTCGTCATGGGGACTAGCCCCTTTGCGATGTGCTGACCATCCTCACCCTGTTTCTCGGGATGTGTCTATTGAGAAGCTTCCATTTGCTCAGTCAATAAATGGAACTAAGAACCAGTTAAAGAGTAAATGAAAAGAAAACTATGGAAGTGTCCGGCACACATTGCAGCGCTGCAGACCTGCTGGGAAGATTGAACAGTAATCCTGACCATACCAAGGGCGGCGAGGCTGTGGGACAGCTGCCCCCGCACTGCTGGTGGGGATGCCACAGGGCACAGTCGCTCGAGAAGCAATGGGACCCTCACTGTAAAGTTGCAGACACACTCGCCGTACGATCCAGCAGTCCGACTCCCAGTGTTTAGCCAGAGAAGTGAAAATGTAACTCCATACAAAGACCTGCTCACAAATGTTTATAGCAGCTTTGTTCATAACTACCAAAGATGGGAATCAACCCAGACGCCCCTGCGTGCAGAAACAAATTATGGCACATCCCTGCAAGGGAATGGCACCCAGCGATGGGCAAGAAAGGACGACAGACCCAGGCAGCGGGATGCTGGACCACAGGGCATTTGCTAACGGGAAGAAGCCAGTCACCAAAACTACACACTGTATACGACGGTCTGTTTATGTGACGTTCTGGCGAAGGCAATACTACAGCAACAGGGAGACTACGGGGGGCCGTGAGCAGACCCAGCGAGGAAATATTCTACGTGGAGACAGGTGACTAAATATTGATACAAATACGATAGATGGAAATAGCCTGTGTCTGATTGTGGTAGTGGTTACACGGCTGTATCTATTTGCCAAAATTCATGGAAGAGTGCACCTGAAAAGGATACATTTTATGGTATGTAAAATTATACATCAATAAATTTGATGTACAAAAAGTACCGAGTTCAGTAGACCCTCTGAGAGTGGGAGGAGCCCAAGCTTCACCTTAGTGAGTTTCTTAAATGCACAAACCTCAGTGAAGACGGTGGTTTCTGATTGTCACCGTGAGTTACCGAGTCGAAGGCGAGAGGAAGGAGAGGCGCGGTGGGGAGAAGGGTGCAAAAGCCCAGGAGGGAGGCGGGCAGGAGCCGGCGGAGGTTGAGTGCGCAACGGGGCAGACCCCGTGGGCGTGGCCTGTCCGGGAGACGCAGGACCCCACAGGGGCTTAGGTGAGGCTGGACAGAGGGAGTCTCTGGGGAAGGGGCAGGTCAGGGAAGGAAAAGGGTCAAGGCCCTGGTGGGGTTCATTCAGGACAGACCCAAGCTCACAGAGCAGGAAAGGC
The DNA here is from genome assembly GCA_963575035.1 of Avahi laniger. NCBI lineage: Eukaryota > Metazoa > Chordata > Mammalia > Primates > Indriidae > Avahi > Avahi laniger. The sequence continues at coordinate 76,936 of CAUYSK010030272.1, forward strand.
CGAACTGTGACTGGCTGCGGCACAGAGGGACACACGGTCCCAGCTGAGAACTGCCACATGAGCACCAGGATCCTGGGGCCCGGGCAAGGGAGCACTGCTAGTCACCCCACCCAGGACTCACAGCCAGGGCTGCAGTCCCAAAGCCCCTGCTCGCTCTGGCGCACTGCAGCTCGTTCCCTCCCCTGTGCCCTTATCTCAGGCGGCAAGATCCACTCTGGACCCCACGTAGTGTCCCTGGGGCTCTCTGTCTCTGGCACAGCGAGGCGCTGACAGCATGGGGGACCTCGCCCCTCAGAGCCATCTGGCCTTGGTTTTCCGGCTGCACCTCTCTGGGATGCTTTGTATCCATGAGGTCACAGAGGTGATCCTTCTCCTCTGAAGTGAGCCTCTAGAAAGTCCACATTTGCTAGAGAACAGGAGGGGCCCCTGCTGGGAGGTTATGCCACCTGCCACGGAGGGTCCAGCGCAGCCCCGGCAGGATGTGGGGTGGGACAGTTGGCTCCCTTTGAATTCCTAGGTCTGTGCTCTGCAGTCGCTTAAAGGAATAGTTCGCAAGGGTCTCCCTAGTTAAGCTCTACTGGTTCCTCACCGCAGACTCAATCCCCACCTCGTGCTGGCACAAATGGTGAGCCCAAAGAGGCACGAAACAAAGTCTGTGCCCACAGGCCAACTCGCCCATCCCCCCCTGGAGATGAAGCATACCCGGGAAAGAGCTGTCTGCCTGCCTGGTGACCACCCCTCCCAGGGGCAGCTGGCTGTCCCTTTGAGGGTGGTGGGCCCTTGCATTGCTGGTGAATTTGGAAGACAGCATCCCTCACGTGCTGGGACACTCCCTACATTGTTTCCTCTGGGGCTTGTCTCTGCACCTGCAGCCTGAAAGGCTCAGGCTGGGCTCTCTTCGGAGGCAACTATTTAAAAGGGGCCATTCCTTGGCACTGAGATTGTCCAGGGCCTGCTCACGTCCCATCTGCCTCATTAGGCACCTCGGCCGCTCTGTCTCTGGCTTTGTCCCCTCATCCTTACTCCTCCGTGTGATGCCCTTTGCCCTCCAACCTCGGAGTTGGTGCCCTAGCTTGCCCCCAGGTCTTTGGCTCCTGGAGAGGCCAGGCTTTGCATGATGAGTGGATTCCTTTGGCCTCAGTGGAACATCTCGTACCCTGGCCGAGTTTCATAATTTAGAAATGTAAGATCTTATTTGGCTGCAGAGCCCCAGATAACAAAATGAGTCTGGGAAATATAACCTGTGACAGGCTAGGACTTCTCCAAACCCAGAGCATGTCTCAGACACAACTGCAAAGCCCAAGACCAGCTGTGAAGTGCCGCAGCCCGTGGTCTTGGCTGCTCTGTTTGCCACACACGCTGTGCCTTCAGGGGTGCAGGCGGATGGGCAGATGCTTGCAGTGGGTTCATCACCGCAGTGTGTTCCGGATCTCTGGGGATCTGGGGCTGATGTGTCAGGAGTTGGTCAGAGGACAGCAGTCTCTGTCAGTCCCCACTGCCCAGGTGGTGTGCAGGGCAGGCCCAGCAGATGTCAGGTCCTCGGGTCACTTCTCTGCAGCTGGACTCTGAATATGCCATAGTCTCATGGCCAGATTTCCCACACAAGAATTGGGCAGGGGCTGTCATGGGTGCAAATCCAGCTACTGGCCCTCTAGGGCCAGGATCTGCTCACATGGATGGACATCTGGAGAGCAGATGTGCCCACAGGGGAACCTGGTGAGGAGGGAGGGTGAGGAGAATCGCTTTCTGTGTCAAGTGCATGCTTCAGTGAGGGCAAAGCCTCCTCCAACCCCCCCCCCAAAATATGTACAGTCCACCCAGCTTTATGGAGCGCTCAGCAAAGGAGGCATCTGGTCAACCTCCATGTGCTTTCTTGCTTGAAATGATGCAGATGAGCTGGTCCTTGCTAAATGAATTACAGTCTTACTATTCGAGTCCAAAATCTGTCTGGTCCAGGATTTCTGGTTCTTCACTCCCAGGCACTTGCAGAGCTGTGCAATGTTTCCCTACTCTCAGCCATCCGGCACCAACGTCCAACCTCCTATGATTTACTCAATATTTTCTTTAAATTGATTCACTCATATTGCCTACATAAATAAAATTTAAAAGGAAACTTTATACCACAAGTATAAATAGGAAACTATTAATACTTGCCATAAGTAGAAGGGAACTATATTTAAAAATACAATGAAAATAAAGAAAGTTTATTAAATTCTAGCAAGATACTGTTTTGCCAAGTTTCTCAGACGAAACTATTCTCTCTTTGTTAAAAAGAGAAATTATCACGTGTTAGAGCAGGGTTACAGACATGCCTTTGGGGATCGAAAGAGAACTAGAAAGAGAATCACATTTACGTTACAAAATTCAGTGTTATTTTATTCATCCCCTTATTAAGTACTTATTGAGTGCCTGAACTGAGGAGATGGTTTTTGGGGCACAATTAAATGTGGAGCCATAAAATTTCTTCCCTCGTAGAGCTGACAATCTGGCGGAAAGACAGACAAGAAACAAGGAAATAAATTAAAATAATCTATTTTATTAGAAAGAGAAAAAAGAAAGGGAGCAGAGAGTGGAGTGTGTTTTAAGCAGGGGTGTGTTTTGCAGTGGGGGAGGCGTGGAGGATACTGAGTTTGAGACTCCGAACAGGTATTCAAATGGTGATCAGAACCAGGTCAACGTGGAGCGCTTGGGCTGAAATGATAAACTTCGGAGCATCAGCAGCACAGCTGGTGTCTGAAGCCACAGGCCTGTGTGTGTGTGATTCCCTGGGGGCAAGCGCATGTGAGAAGAGGCATCTGACGGCTGAGCCCTTTGCTCTCCCACATTAACGGGTCAGGAAGGAGAGGAGGTGCCAGCCAGGGTGGTGACGTCCGGCGCCGGCTGTGGTCCGCAGTAGTCCATGGAGAAGCACTACGAGAGCTCACGGAGGATGAAGTGATCAACTAACAAACGCTGCTGCAAGGTCGAGTCAGATGAGGACAAAGACTTGACCCCTGGACTTGACAAGACGGAGATGGTCAGCGCAGTTCCGGTGGAGCGGAGGGGACGGAGGGGACACCTGGCTGGAGACAAGGAATAGAGACCCCTCTTTACTCTTCCAAGGAACGGTGCTGGCAGTGAAGAACTCATCTGTGCAGCGACCCCTGAAACATCTCCTGAGACACCCAAATCAAACTGTGGACCAAGTGGCCTGAAACCCTGGAAACCCAGACAAACGGGGGCCCCCTCCTACCGCTGCCCCCAAGACCGCTCACACCCTCCGAGGGTGCCCTCTGGGTCTTCCCTCGCTGGGTGCCCGGGGCCTGGTGGCCCACGCTCAGCACAGACGCATCTAGCAGAAGGGCAGGCTTGTGCCAGGGCCGCGGGCCGCACACAACCGGGGCCCTCGTTCCAGAAGGCAGCAAGGCGCCGCTGCGAGTCATGCTCCAGCACAGATATTTATTGATCTTGATTCACGCGGTCCAAGAAAAGCTTGGCCACAGGGCCTCTGGTTCAATCACAAGGATGTGGGGGTTGGGCAAGGGCAAGGGAGAAGGAAATGGAATTTAAAGAAATCTGTCCCTAAGAAAATAACTCTTTGTGAACCCGATTTCGGCGAGCCCAGCACAGGCAATAGCGAAACGCTCTGTTACTCTTCGAGGCGGCAGTGAATAGGGGCTCTGTTAGCAGCTGGCGGGGCCCCAGAAGCAAAACACGCCGGGAGATCGGACAGCGGCCTTCCTGCAGCCAGCGTCGGCAGAGCCTGCAAGGAAGTGGGCCTTCCTCCTCCAGCCCTCTGCCCGCGCCCGGACAGAAAAGCCCTCGCACCGATGTGCATTTTTATTTTGAACGAATAGAGCAATTAGAATGCACCAAGACCAGATTTGTATTTTCTCCTCGGGCTATTTCGGGAGGCCGCCTTCAGACTGGCTTCGTCTGCACCTGCCTTTTCTTTTCTATGTTTGGCTGCAGATACTAAGAAAGGCCTGCAGTAACCACCGAGAAGGAAGCTGGAATAGCTGGACTTATTTTTTGTGAGAAGAAGAAGACAGTAACAACTGCTGAGAGCCCGCCACCCCCCAGGTCTCTGGCATTTGCCTGCTTCCTGAGTCTTTGGCAACGCCCTGTTTCCCGGACAGGGAACTGAGGCTGCACGAGGGAAATGACATGTCCAGGACCGTGGTGTGATTGGGAGGTACGCGCCCTCTGATAACTGGCCTCTTCTGATATTTTCTAACCTGTCTGATTTCTTGGCAGCCAGCAGAGATTTCTGTCCTTGACCGTGGACTTTTCATAACAACGTAGGATGTAAAGTTACACACACCGTGTCTAGAGGTTGCATTCTAGCTCCCAGGGCCAGCCTGCTCTGGTTGGCATGCACAGTGAGTGCGGTTCCTCCTGGTGGGGCGGGGGGAGCGTGTGTGTCCCTTCCAGTACTCCCCACCCCTAGTCTACTCTATATTTCCTCCCGCAGGCGGCCCCGTACCACTGCGCCTGCTTGGCTCATGTGAGCATTGGCCTCATGACCTCTGCCTAGAGCTCCACCCGCTCCCATAGGGTGTTTTTCATGCAATCCTTGCCTAAAGCCTCCTTCATCCAGATAAAGCAGCTGAGGCCCAGAGAGGTTCAGCAACTTGCCTCGGATCACAGAGCTGAAACTCATACCTTGGTCTCAGAACTGCAGACTCCCAAGTCAAAGCTCTCTCCCTGATCTGCACATACCCACCATGCAGGCTCTTAACACCCTACCCTGACTCCTTTCATCAGGATTAAGGCCAAGTTGGAAAGGTGAGCCACCCGTGGTTGTGGCTGGTGACCTCAGCCAGCCAGCTCTCAGGACCGCAGGAGCTTCTCACCTGCCAATGGCAGCGCTGTAATATTATCCTCCATTAAACACGTGGTGTGTTTTCTTGTACCCTCCTCATCACCAGAGAGGCTGGTATCATTATACCCATTTTACAGATGAAGAAACTAAGGTGCAGGGACTTGCCCAAGGTCACACGGCTACTAAGTGATAGATTCAGGATGCAAACTCACCCTTGCCTGGCTCCCAAGACCACTGGCTTTCTACCATACCAGACAGCTGCCCTTCAGGCCCCACGGCCTGGGTGCAAGTGAGAGCAGTTCCTAATACCTTGTGTTTGCCTTGCACATGTTCCCCGTTACAAAGCCACAGAGAAAATCTGGACAGAGCCCGAGAGGCACATTTCATGCCATGCTCTTGCTGAAATGTCCTACTTGGAAGGGATGTGCAGCCTGCTTTGTCCTGGCGGTGGCCTGGCCCCTCCGATCTTTCCTCTCCTAGTGCGTGGCTCCCCAGAGAGAGCACGTTTCCTTCCATTCTTCGTCCTGGTTTAAGTCAGCAGGGGCTGAATTTGGATCCTGAGTCATGTCCCTCTGCCCTGAACTTCCACAGCTGGGGATGTCATGTGTTGGCAGTTCGGGAGCTGATTCGACCCGGCAGCCTTGGGGCCATCACACGCCTCTCCCCCGCTCCAGGCCCTGTGCGGCACCTCAAACCGAGAAGGCAAAGTGGTCAGTTCTCTGCTCAGAGCTCCATTTCAACCACCCCCAAAGCCCATGACTGACGAGGCCCCCTCGGGGGTGTTGTCCTGACACTGTCCCGACACTGCTGAGCTCTACGGGGAGCTGCGATGAACGGACATGAAATTTGCAGAGGACGAAGACGTGAAGGCTTCCACCAGCCCCGCGAAGGCTTCCTCTCCGAAGCTCTGAGTCTGGGCAGAGACCGGCCCTTTCTCCGAGGCTGAGCTTTCACTTGGGCCTTCTGGCTTCAGTGTTGCAGACCCAACGTGAACCTTCAGAGACGCCAATTCATTTACTCTTGGCAGAGCCCGGCTTCCTCTCTCAGCGCAAATGAAAGCATGGAAGGCTTGTAAAGTTGACTCCAAAGGCATCACGCATATCCACAAACTCTTAAAACCCAGCGTTTGGATGAGCTGTGAGGAGACGGATCAGAAACACATGGAGTAGATTTTCTGTAAACTGCTCTGTGGGCCTCTGAAATTAAGAGAAAAGAGCTTGCTTGGCACGGTCCATTTGGGAGTTGCGGCTCTCCCAGCACTTGAAGCATCGGTGGATGTTCCCCAGGCGGAAGGTTCTTTGGCTCCCTGCCCCAGACTCGTTCTCCCCCAGTGGGGCTGGGGAAGGGGAAAGGAAATGAGGAATCGAAGAGGAAGTGAGGGGGCAGCGAGGCCTTCGGGGAGCTGGACCGCGAGCTGGGTTTTCCCAAAGGCGCGTGGACAGTGCGAGAAGGTTGGGACGCAGCTCAGGCAGATTCCTCAAACCTGTATCTGCCACCAGGTTCTCTTGGCTTCTCTGTCAGTGATCCGGGCAGCTCCTTCTGGACGGGCCATGGACTTGCAAATGAGAGCGCACGTCACTGAGAAACTATTCACATCCTGGCGTGGCCAGAGCACGCAGAGTGATGGGGACGGTGCCGGCCGTTGCCATAAAGCCCGGCAACGCAGGTCGGGCTGTCACGTGCTGTTGCTCGCCTGGCGTTTGCAGGCAGGATCTGTTATTTTCCACCTGTTTACTTCTAAGACAAAGCCCTTTTGCCTGAGTGGACTCTGTTTTTAATACTTCAAGTGAATGATACTTCCAGACCAAGTCAATGTTTGACATCCAGCCAAGACCAGATCCCATACGTTCAAGGTTAATGACCATCTGGTCCAGAAAAGGCCAAAGGATCGCAAGCTGTGCGGAAAGCACACTGGAGACGATCTTGACTTTCTGAGGCATCTACAGACCCCCCCCCCCACAAGCCAACGGCCCCTCCCCAAGGCCTCATCACCCGAGTCACCCTGGTGTGCAACACTCTGTCCCTTCAGAATTGCCCCGGTCTCGTGTGTTGCCGGGTGGGGATCAACGTGGAGCAGTGGGCAGCGCATTGTTTAGGCACCAGACTGGCCTGGGCTTACGCTCCACTGTCTCCGGTGGATCCATCACTGCTGTATTCCTTCCCTGCTGGTTGCCCTCAGCTCTGTTCTCACCCGCCATCCCCATCAGAAGTCTGGGTTTACACACCTTCCTTGAGCCTGCGGGGTTTAAAATCAGAGTTCTCGCTTTATCCACCCTAGCCAAACATCTGCAGCAGGAAGGCTGCTCTCTGCTCTCAATGTGTCCTGAAATCTATCTCACGCTGCCCTTTCCAGGCCTTCTGCAAAGGAGGGTGGGGCTGTAGGAAAAAGATACACTCGCGTCCGGGACTGCGGAACAGAGGCTTTGGGCTTTAGATGCAAATCCCGAGAATGAGCGGGGTCCCGGCAGCTGCTCTGTCTAGCTCCACACCCCTGCTGCTGCCGGGCGGGGCTTCAGAGGGGAGGGAGGCACCCCCACTCCCGCCGCGTCCCTCGCATGGAGAGACAGAGACATAAAAGCAGAGTAACTGAAACACGCGGTGATGTTAGCGGAGTTACAGGGCGAGTCCATTCTGAAACTCACGTGTTCCTGTACTTTCTATTTTATGATAAACATGCAGTTCTTTGGTAATTAGGAAAAGGGGACTAAAGGTTCAAACAGGACAATGCAGTACACAAAACGAGACAAGGACCAGACACGAAGTATTACATGGAGAGAGGGGTTTAGCTCTGCTGAGGTCAGGGAAGGCTTAGGGAAAGAGGATGATGAGGGTTTCTCAGGCAATCAGGAGGAAACGCTGCGTGGCAGGCACCTGGGCACCAGGAGCACGGGCTCCGTACAGTAGACGGGGCAGCCAGTCTGGGGCCAAGGATCAGCTCAGAGCTGCTGGACAGCCCAGGGAGGCAGGGCAGGCAGCGAGGAAGAAGAACTCAGGGCCTAATGGAGAAGTCATGTGTGCCAGCCTCAATTTTTATCCTGAAGGGAGTAATAAAAGTTAATTAAGCCAGGCCTGACCCAAGGGCCTGCGTTTGCATTTTGAAATTCCTTCAGGGTATGCGGAAGGCGCTTGGAGAGCGGCAGGGCCGGGGCCAGTCAGGGACTATTTTTTACCTGCCAATGCGGCCGAGAGGCACACAGCCAGTTCTGCTGGGGGTCGGTGAGGGCCCAGCTGGCACCTGTCCCCAGGCTCTGCGCAGCCGCTTCTCCCCGGGAAGGGGCCCTGCGGGGCTCCAGCAGCCATCAATCTTCATCAAGCCCATCATTGTCTTCCAGAGGCAGGCGGTGCTCGGAAGGACGGCTGGGTGGACGTGCTCTGACCCCAGAGTGTTTAGGAATAAAGGCTAATTGACCGTAGGAAAATCAAACAGATATCATCACTGGTGTCTCAGCTCCCGGGTGCCTGGACGCCTGTCCCCGTCACACTTCTTCCTGGTCCTCAACAATGGCGAAGACTGTGAGGCCCTCGCTGACCCTCCCAGCGGGTGGAACTACCCAGAGACGTGACCGATGTCTCTTCGCTGGGTGCTGTCACGTGACAGGGCGGATGGACAAGTGGGCTGGGAGGCGGCTCGGACAGGGCAGGGCAGGGTGGGGGTGGCAGAGCTTGCTGCCCTTCAAGCCCCCAGGACATACTGTCTCATCATTTTGGAGACTTTATTTTTTCAGCTTTATTGAAGTATAATTGACAAATAAAAATTGTACATATTTATCATGTATGATTGGTGTTTTGATGTACATACATACACATTGTAGGAAAAAATCTCTATAATCGAGTTGATGAGTGTTAGGTTTGTTCCCGGTGGAAATTCGAAAAGTATGTATAGGATGGAAGGCGGTTAATAGAAAACTAAGGTTTGTAAAATAATAGCCACAGGAGTCTGGAGAGTTCCTGACATTGCAAATCTAACAGACAGCTGCAGCCAGCATTCCTCTTCCCCCCCATAAGGACGAAGCTACCCCCTCCCTTATCTCCACAGGATGACACTGACGCAGGGGTCCCAGAAATTGGTTGTTTAAAAAAAATTTTGTTGCAGCCCGCTGAGAAACCCTCTGTAAAACCCAAGGCTTTCCCTCCATCAGGGTGGATGCTCTTTGGCCTCCACCCATCTGCACCCAGATGCTCAAAATAAACAGCATTTTGCTACACATGAGCCTTCGTGTCTCTTTCTCTCTGCTTCAGACCTAACAATTAACATATTCGTCACTTCACATAGTTACATTTTCTTTCTTTCTCTCTCTCTTTTTTTGGTAGTGAGAACGCTTAAGATCTACCCTCAGCAAATTTCAAGTAGACTTTTTTATCAGAGTAAAAATCCCAATGCTAGAAGGAATTCAATGGCAGGGCCATACTAGGTGTTGAGCTGTTCTCGGGGATATGTGATAGCATTCAATTTGCACAGAAATTGACCACTGACATGTGCTTTCTCATACATCATTTAGTAAATTTTCACTGGACTGGAACTGGTGATTCGGAAGTGAGGATCCTGCCCCCAGGCAGCTCATGACCTCTATCAGTGTGTGTGTGCTTATGTGTGCGTTTATTGTGTGTGTGTGTACGTGTGTATGCGTGTGTGTGTGTGCACATGCGTGCACGCTTGGGGGGTGCGTTAAAGAACAAGCGTCACCCAGGAAACCCGAGCATCTAAGGGAAGGACAGGGCGGGACTGAGAGCATCGATGGGGTCAGCTAAGCCAGCACCCCATTTTGCAATCAGAGAAACCGAGTCACAGACTCCTCCAGGTCACACAGCAAGTAAAAGGTGGGTTCAAATCCAGGCGATTGACTTAGGCTTCCGGGAGCTGGATCTCCAGGACGCGCAGCATCTTGAAGGACACCAGCACCCCAGCTTCGCAGAGTTGCCCTCGGCAGTTGCCAGCACAGCGGCCGGCGCAGAATCTGGCATGCGTCCACAGTCATGCGTCACTGCTGCCCTGTTCTAACCACGGCGACATCGCCAGGGGACTGCTCGTGCCCTCCAAGGCTGCTGCAGTCGGGGTGAGTCTGTTCTGGGGAGGGGGACATGTGGCCTCCTGTGAGCCTCTGATGCCACACACTGCATCATCTCAGCCCAAAGAGGGGCTCTAACTTTGCATTTTTGATGTGTGTGTACTAGCGTACTAGCATGACATTCAAAGTGCATCCCCCGCCAAGATCACGCCTCCGGTCTGCTCATCTGATTCCCACAGGGCCACCTGATGATGGCGAGTCATTTCCGAGACCTTGCTTGACTCCTTCTTTCTGTAAGTATCTATTGAGCAACTTGGTCTGTCACCATTCTTGGCACGGGGGACAGAGCCGTGAACAAAACCAAACCGACCAGGAGAAATATTGCTTAAAGGTCCAGGGTCAGCAGGGCTCATGAGGACACTGACTGCCAGCGCCCACTCAGAGTCTCCACGTCAATGGCTGTGGTGGGGCCCCCGAATGTGCACCTCTAGCAAATTCCCAGGGTGCTGCAGCTGCTGGCCTGGGCACACACTTTGGGAAGCACTGCTCTGGAGGGCCCCCTCATGAGAGCAACGCTGGAGTGGGGGTGCCAGTGAGCTCAGCAGACGCCCAGGCAGAGCTCCTGGGAAGAGGGTGAGAGAGGAAGCAAAACCGAACCCAGAAACTGCTGCCACAGGGAGACCAGGACGAGGCGTGGCTTTCATTCTAGGAAACGCAGCCTCCTGTGTGGACACAGCTGTGCCTGCGTCGTCCTCGGAATGGGGCACAGAACAATGGTGAACGACACTGACGTTCTGCAGGATGGGCAGGCAGAAGGGGGCTGCGGAATGTCCTCGGGCAGAGCAGGCACAGGGAGGGGAGTGCACGGCGCTGCGGGCCCCACCTCCGTTACGTGCTGGGGCAGCCGGGAGATTGGCAACGTCATCCCCTCTCACCGGCGAGGAAAGTAAGACTCGGAGCAGTAAACAACTTTCCCAAGCTCACAGAAGCACTGAATGGCAGAGCCCGGCTGAGAACCGACACCCACGCTCTCATCACAGGTTAAGCTACTCCAACACCGAGGAACAAGGTAGAAACCGGGAGCAGCCACTGTTCTCTGCAGAATGGACGGATCTGGGTTCCCATAAAGGCTCAGGGAGGGGCAGGGATGCTGAACAAGCAGTTATGGTCTGAAAGTCACTGGGATACGTCCAGCGAGTGAGGAGGACCCAGGTCACAGTGGACACTTGCAGGATTTACTCTGTCCTCTGCAAGCATTGGCCACTGGCGCCCATGCCTGGGGCTCCTAAGGCATTGCTCTGGACTAAACCATGTCCCCCTCAGATTCACATGTTCAAGCCCTAACGTCCCCACCATGTGACTGAGTTGGAGACAGGGCCTTTAAGG
>CAUYSK010030273.1:0-14741 GCA_963575035.1 Avahi laniger
TGCCACTGCAATCTAGCCCAGCCAACAGAGCAAGACTCTATATCAAAAAAAAAAAAAAAAAAAAAAAAGCTAAAAGAAACGATTTTGAATATTCTCACCACAAGAAAAGATAAATATGTGAGGTAATGGATGTGTTAACTACCATAATTTGATCATTACAAAATGTATATATGTATTGAAACATCAAATTTTACCCCATAAATATGTACAATTCCAATGTTAATTTAAAAAAATTTTAAAATTAGAAATCCACATCTCCCACATAAGTCAGTCCAAGTTGTTTACAGATACTGGTTCTGTAGTTTGCCAGATGAATATTCATTAAATGCTAGATTAATGCTAATATCCACGTTAGACTCGGAATGAGCTGCTGCGTAAGAGTGAAAAACTAAGGAATTTAGCATCATTCAGATGTACTGGGGAAGAAAAAGGCAGTGCAATTGGAGTCAGCCCCTGAAATCCAGCCACTTTAAGAATGCACTGTCACAGGGGATGGCAGGGCCAAGACTTCTGTCCCCTGAACTTGAGAGGCCACACTCTGCTTTGACCTCCCCTAACCTGTTTGCCTCTGGCTGCGTGACCTGCAAGCTCTTCCCAGCTCTCTCTGGCATGGCTGCTGCTGGCTGCCTCCTGCTCCGGCCCGAGCCAGGCTGGCCCTGGTCCACTGGTTCAGTCGTGACCCTCTGCCTCATGGCCCTGGCTCACTTACTCAGCCTCTTGCCCTTCCTGACTCTCTTGGGAATGAAGAGCAGAGGTAAGCTGAAACACTGAAGATAATATTAATATACACTTGGAGGATGATTTTTTTTAATTAAAGAAAGTGACTTTCATAGTAGCACCTTGTAGCATAGAATGATTAAGTACTCTGTAATAAGATCTTACATATGTGTCTACCATCCTCCCCTGTGAATACATTTGTATTTTCAAAAGTTTGAAGCAAGATTATATGAAATAAAATTCACGCAATAAATATACTAAGTAGGAGAGAGACATCTAAAACCAGAAAACAATGATCATCTTTAATAACATACAACAACAAATGACAGAAATTTACAAAGATCTACCTACTCTTCGTACCAAAGTTTGTACCAAATTTAAGTATTTTACATTAGCATATGATTTTATGGTGAATATAAGTTAATGATGGCTCAGGAGCTCAGGACTTGATATCTTAATATCAGGCTAGAACTAGCTTAGTGGTGGAGCCAGTGTCTGGAGAATGAACTGATGCCAGACATGGTGAATTTCCAATTAAGATGTCAGGGGATGTACTCAAAGCCCTCCTGGGAATTGAAAAAGTAACTTTTATGCTAAGAGTCTTTGTATTTGCCTTGGCTCCTTGAACATAGATTATTTCTTTTTGTATTTTTAAAATATTTTTCATAGAATGGAGTTCTATTTTTATAAAAATCATTGCACATTTTTAGAAAGTTTCATTAGGGAGAATTTCAAACACATTTAAAAGTAGAGAAACTAATATGCTAAACTCTGCTGTGCCATCACCCAGATTCAATAATTATAAGCTAATAGACCATCTTGTTTCAGCAAAACCCCTTGCTCTGCCCCCCTAGATTATTTAGAAGTCAATTCCAGGTATCCTAGCATTTCTTCATGCATCACTAAACGGTATATACTATTTCTGTAAATATATCAATAATATTGCTATCACTACACCTTGAAAATTATAATTCATTATTATCACAAAATATCAGATGTGTATTCAAATACTCCCAATTGTCTTATACAATTTTTAAAGTTTTTTAAGATCACAAACAAAGTTGGGCATGGTGGCTCATGCCTGTAATCCTAGCACTCTGAGAGGCCAAGGCGGGAGGACTGCTTGAGGCCAGGAGTTTGAGACCAGCCTGAGCAAGAGCTGTCTCTATAAAAAATAAAAAAAAAATTAGCTGGGTGTGGTGGCATGTGCCAGTAGTCCCAGCTACTAGGGAGGCTGAGGCAGGAGGATCACTTGAACCTTGGAGTTTGAGGTTGCTGTGAGCTACGATGACGCTGCTGCACTCTACCAGGGGCAACAGAGCGAGACTCTGTCTCAAAAAACAAACAAACAAACAAAACCTCATAAACAAAAGTAAATCCACGCATTGTAATTGGTTTGTTATGTCTCCTAAATTTCTCCTCTTTGAATTGAAGCTATAATTTATATACAGCACAATTCACTCTTTTAAGTGTACAACTCTGAGTATCAACAAACACATACAGTCTTCTAATCACTATCGCAACCATCACAACCAAGGTATAAAATGTAGAATATTCCTATCACCTGAAAAACTTTTCTTGTATCCCTTTGTTGTCAAACCCTCTGCCCACCCTCAGGACCTAGAAACCACTAACCTGTGTCTTATCCCCATAGGTTTACCTTTTCCCTGATATCATACAAATAGTATCAAACCTTTTGAGCTTGGCTGCTTTCTCTTAGCATAAGTGCTGTAGGTAGTAGAATTTCTCCCCTTTTATTGCTGAGTAGTGTTCCATTGTGTGGCTATACGACAGTCTGTCTCATCATCTACCTGTTGAAAGACTTCTCTGTGGTTTTCAGGTTTTGGCAATTACGGTTCAAACCTCTCTAAATACTCATTTATAGATTTTTGCATGAACATAAGTTTTTAATTCATTTTGGGAAATACCTAAGAATATGATTGCTGGGTCCTATGGTAAGTGCATGTTTAGCTTTATAAAAAACAGCCAAAGTGCCATTTTCTAAAGTGTCATTTTACATTCTCAGCAGCAATATAGGAGAGTTCCAGTTGCTCTACATCCTCACTAATATTTGATATTGTCAGTTTTTTTCTTTTAGCTTTAACCATTTTAATAAATATGTAGTAGTATTTCATTGTGGTTTTAATTCACATTTCTCTAATAAGTAATGATGCTGAGCAACTTTTTATGTGTTTATTTCCTGTTCATATCTCGTCTTTGTGGACGTGTCTGTTCAATTCACTTGCCCATTTTTTAAATGGAGCAGTTTTCTTAATATCGTTTTGAAAATTATTCATGTGTTCTGCATAAAAGTTCTTTATTAAATATGTTTTGCAAATATTTACTTCCAGTCTATGGCTTGTCTTTTCATCCCTTACCAATGTCTTTTTAGGAATCAAAATTTTTACTTTTGAAGACCATTTTAATCTCTAGGTTCTCCCTTTCTCTTTCATAATTCCTAAAAACATGTTTGTTGAAGAAACTGGTTATATGCCACACATTGCAATTGGTTGATGTGTCTCTTAAGTCTCTTTGGACCTTCTTCTTCCATCTTTCCCACTCTCTTTTTTAATCCCTTGAAATTATTAATAATTCATTGAAGAAACCAGGTTGTTTGTTCAGTAGGATTTCCCTTAGTCTGGAGTTTACTGATTGCCCGCCACTCCCATGTTTCCTGCAAATTGGTATTTAGACCTAGAAGCTTGATGAGAATCAAGTTCAAGTTTTAGTAAGAATACTCGTGAGTATACTTCATCCAGGAGGCACATATGTCTGATGATCTGACTTTTGGGAGTATTAACACCCATTGAAAATCAAGACTGTTAATATTTTTATCAAGCAGCAGAAGCTGTAATCAAATATTGTTCATTTTTGAAAATTTTATTTATCTGTTACTATAATTTGGCAAAAATTTATCATAACATCTTGTAGTTTCAGAAATACTGTCAATACGCTATTTTGATTGGCTCTACCACCGGCTTATTTGGCAGACTTTATTCTCATCTCCATTTTTCACATGAGGTCACTGGAGTTCCAAGACAGTAAAAGACTTGTCTGAAATGACAGACAGCCAGGAAGTGAAGAAGTTTTATAAATCTGGATCCCATGTCCTTTACATCAGGAAATATTACCTCCTTATCAATTGTACGTCATTGATTGAATCACTTGAAAAATTTCATTGAACATGTATGTCAAGCTCTGTTAAAACACTAAAAGTTAAAGTGGTTAGTAAAGCTGACATTGTTCCTGCCTGTACACAGTTTACGTGTAATGGGAGAGATTATTATTAAGTAAATAATAACATAAATAAATACATAACTTTCACCAACTATGATAAATGCTCACATTTTTGTTTTATAGGTATTTTATAACACTTATTTTATGAAATGTTCTTAAATTGTTAGTTAGCCTAATTCTCCATCTCCCTGCCACCATTTCACAGGACTTAGACTATCACTAAAATGGACGCATTTCCTATCCTTTGAAACTGGAGGGAAATACCTTCTCCAACACACAGACAACCTCTATTCAATGCTGAGAAAATAGCAGAATCTCATGAAATACGTATTTATTGGTTAAACAGTGATTTAACTAAACTTACGTATACATCCATACTTCATCTTTGCAGAACTTAACTGTCTTTAAAACTCACCTCATCAGGAAAACAGTCAATATCCCAGAAACCAAAAAGAATTTAAATAGTTATTCAAAGAGCTGTCAAAATATGTGAAAATGCTCAGAAATGAAACACACACATTTTTTTCATAGAGAATAACATTTAAACCATTTAGAACCTAAATTATCTTATTGTACATGCAGTATTTTTGAGTGTGGCTTTCTAGCATCTTAACCTGCCACAGAGTAGAGGTCACAAATTGAAATATAACAAGATTTACATGAGCAAATACACTAAGATCAGGAAGAAATAATTATCTTAGAGTCTGATGGAAAATGACAAGGCAGGAAAATTCAACCAGATAAACAACAACAACAACAAAAAACCCCACATCTGTCTCGTAACTACACATTTCTGTTAGTCTCAAGGGCAGTGCCAAAACTGATGTTTATAACAGCAACAACATGTAAGAAAATGTAGACACGTTTAGTAAATTCTGCTTAAGAAAATGGAAGCATGCATATTTATTAAAATTTTTATTTAAAATGGTTAAAACAAAACAAAACCAAAAATACCGCCAAACTATTTTAAAGCTAAAAAGAGTAACTCTTAGTTACCTATATTATGTGGCTTTTTAGAGTATTTAATTTCCAAAGGTTTCTGGACAGTCAGGTTTTCATTGAAAATTTATGTAAGAATCACGTCTAATGGAATAACAATACTTCTTAGAGCTACGATTAATCGTCTTGTGTTGACACAGATCCCTGGAGACACTCTCAACTCAAAATCAAAATCACTTTTATTGACTCCTTTATTGACTCACCTCTATTTCTTCAGCAAGGGCTCAAGATGTAGTCTGTCTATTTACAAGAAGGAAATCATTCACCTTCCTAATATAAAATCATCTGCTCATGGTCGTTCATTCAGCAAACATTCAGTAGTCACATGTGTGACTACTACATGGCAGACTATGACTATTCCTTTAGGAGAAACAGACAAGCAATAGGTAGAACCGGTTTACTATTGGACCACTGCTATATTCTCGTTCATATAAATTACGAACAAAAAATGGTTAGAAACAAGTTCAGAATTTTTGCATTAATTTTGACCTATTGTCATCTTTTGATATAAATAAGGATGTATGAGCCAAGATTTATGATTCAGTGTACACAAAAGGCTTTCAATGTGAGTTCAGAGACTTTATCTCGAAACTACCTGCAAACATAAGAGTGGATGGGAGCTGATTAATTTCCACTCCTAAATGGAATCAGTAAATTGGCACAATGGTTGTATTAATTAAATGCATGCTCTCTTTCCTTAGCAAATAGTAAGGGAAACAACCTCATAGGAATGATAGGGTGGTTTCTGTAAATAATAATAATAATACTATTCCCTGATTAATATCAATGATACCCAAACCCAAACTGTCATTTTGGTGTCCAGTTCATGCTATGTAACTCCACTTTGAGGAATGAATTATTTAACATTAGCAACATGGTAGTTCTCTAGGATACTCCTTTCATGGCTACCTGATCCAGGCAGGCCCATCTGGATACAGGCTGCTCAAGAAGGAACTATTCCACAAGTACCATGGATTTCTGGCAAGTACTTCTATAGATATACATGATACAATCATAGTGTAGGCCCTTTGACAGTAAATTAGTTAATTATTGTCCCCTTACCATGCTCCCTCCCAAATGGATAACTACTTCAAAATTATTTTTTTGGTTGCTAACTCTCGATCATTAAATTATTATTAAGAATCAATGTAATATGTCACCTTGTCCGCTGACCTTGATGTATACCTGACAAATGATCCCTCTTGGAGGCTATGCCAGAGAGTAGTTCAAGCCTTGGTGTCCTCGGTGTTTTATAGGGAACTTATTATGTTGAGATAGGCATTCAGATACACTACCTTATAATTTTTTGTTAACTAAAATCGTAGCCAAATTATCTAGAACAGAAAGTTGGGGCATTTTGATCATTTGTTATTTTCTAAGGATGATCTTGGTTCTGCCTATGGAAATTCCCTCACTCACCTCCAAGAAGAAGTAGAACAGCTTCAGGAAAATACCTTCAAGTTCTTTATTTTTCACAAGTTATCCATTTTAACCCTAGCTCTTCCCTGCAGGGGCCATATAAATGTATTCTTAATTGGCAACAGAAGAATTGCTAGCTACTTGCCAGGAAATACATTCTTGAATTTTTTATCACTCAAGTATCTATTAAAATCTGAACTAAGGGAAACAATGTCTGTGGATGATTTTGGAAAAATACACGTTTTAATCTTTCCTTCATATTTTGTTCCCACTGTGTATGGTAAAGTGGTAGGTACGCTATAAGTGGTATTCAATTTGTTAATTGAATAAATGAATGAAATCTTTTACTAGATTAAATGTCTTAAAAGCTAAGACGTATATTTCCATAACATATTGCCGGAGTCCTTCAGAATTGATTGAAGCCCTGGTCTTGCACTGATAATTGCTCTATGTATCCTCCTATGGAACTCATGTGTTTATATTTCACACTCTCTACTTGATAAAATGCCTGAATATTTCTTTTCTGGTGTTAGTATAAGGAAAAGCTTTAACTTATCTTAAGAAATTGATTTGTTTTTATTTTATGGATGCCAATAAATTGTGTTATTAGATTTCTCTTTTGCCATTTGTTGTCACAGAGTAAAATTTATAGCTCAAATTGACAATATGATAGTTTTTTTTTTTTTTTCTTTTTTTAAGACAGGGTCTCACTCTGTTTCCTGAGCTAGAGTACAGTGGCTCATCGTAGCTCACTGCAACCTCAACTCCTGGGCTCAAGCAATCCTCTTAGTAGCTGGGATTACATGCATGTGCCATCATGCCTGGCTAGTTTTTTTATAAATTTTTTGTAGAAATGGGGTTTCGCTGTTGCCCAGGGTGATCTTGAACTACTGAGCTCAAGCAATCCTCCCACCTTGGCTCCCAAAGTGCTAGACATTTTTCATTTAACTCATTACTGCTTCCAGTTTCTGTCCCAATGCTTGTTTTTCCTCTTCACCCTTGTATAATTTGTAGTTGATGATTTATTGGCATATTTTATTGGTTTCTTATTGCTATATTTTATATATCCCTTTAATGATCTTAAATCTCTTTTGAAGTAAAGTATTAATAAACAAAAAATTTAATCCAACAATTAAATAAAATACTGTCTATCGCATAGAAGAATTCGATAGTTGGTAATCTCTGCTTTTAAAAGCCCCTAAGACAAGACAATCTTGTAGAGTATTTTTATTGTTTGTTCCACCAACTACTTCCTGCCTTCTTCTGAAAAAAGCAACTTATTCTTCTGGAAACTGCTCCTCTTTCCACTACATTTCTGCCTCCTAGAAAGTGTTGAGGGCTCCAGGCAGGGATGGGCAACCAAACCAAGTTGTTCTAATCAGAGGCATTCCTCGGGTTGTTGGTTTGTTCGTTTGTTTTGGGGGCTGGAGGGTATGTATGTGAGGCAACCCTGTCCTATGATGGAATTGAGATGCAAAACTTAGGAACTGTCAGTGATCATATTTCCTGCCACATGGAGAAAGCCTGGCTCAGTGTGAGAAAAAGTTGGCACGGAGCAAAGAGACAGCAAAGAGAAAGTGAGAGAGAGAGAGAGAGAGAGAGAGAGAGAGAAAAGAGAGACCTGGCACCATTCAAGTTCCTGGTACCATCTGTTCCTCAGACCCAACTGAATATTTGCCTTTCATATGGTTTGAGGTTCACTCCTTCTTTAGATTTTGTGAGATAGAAAATTCATTTCCCTTTCCTACGTGGGTTCACTTTGGGTGTCTGTCACTTTCAGGAAGGAGTCCTTACTGATGTATGTGGCTTTCAAGCTTCATTGTGGAAAACTTTGACCCTAATCTTCACCAGCCCCACAACCTGCCTTTCAGCAAAGATGTGATTTACTCTTCATGTTGTAGAGTCTATATTTGGTTCTAATGTTCCCTTAAAATAAAATCAGCTTTGCCTCTTATAGATCTGGTATACAAAACATTTGAAATTCCTTTTGCAAAATGCTAGTATTGCAGGCATTTATTAGGGACCTCAAACTCAAACCGTTTGCTCTCTTGATTACGTCAAAAGTTGGACTCAAACAATGGCTATTGGAGATGCAGGAACATGGTAACTAGCATTTTCCACATTGTTCTACCTCTATCTCCATAGTAAATCAACAGAAAGATTCATGCCTGGGCAAGTAGAGTGGAAAGAATGTGATTTTAGATCAGGCTCACCCGGATCCATGTCTTAGCTTTACCACGTGACCCTGGTCCTCCATCCCTCACAATTCCCCTACGTAAGTTGCAGAAGAACAATAGCATCTGCCTCACAACTTTGTGGGAGAAAATATGTGTAAAGTCCTAACACAGTGTCAACAGTAATAAATGGGAGCTATTATCACTATGTTGGCTCACTATAGAAAGACCTTTTCAAAGCTCTAACCATTTGCTTTCAGCTTTTACTCAGAATGCATACCTTCCTCAACACACGCAAGCTCTACGCAGGTATCTGCATCCTTCGTACAGCTATAAATTACCTAACCCCTTTATGGAAATCTCCTTATACTATATCCATTTTTGGATTTTGTCCTAGAGGAATAATAAAGACATTTCTGAATTGCTGATTTTCTTTTCTATCTGCTGATAAAAGCCATATGAACTCATCGTGTTTCCCCTCTCCCATCTTCCTTCTTTTCTTTTCTTCTTTGACTGTCAGTGAGAATACAACTAAATTTAATGCTCTATTGATAAAACTAGATTGAACTATCTATTCACTACCTCCTTAATTTACTTAACACTTATTTTTTCAATGATTACATTGTATGTGATTTTATTTAAATGAGCTTTCTCAAATTATTCCTGGAAGTAGGCAGCAGGAATAATAAAGGCCTGTCCTATTTTAGCAACCCTCAAATGGAGAATGACTGAGCCAGGAGTATGAGGGTGTGTTTGACAGTTGTTGGACAATGTGCTCCTGCTCCCTGAAGACCACCCTTCTGGCAGCAGCTCCACATTGGCCACCGCATAGTCTCACTTCTGGCCAGGCTTTGCGAGAGGCACCCCTGTCTTTCAGACCCCAGAGGTCATGCAGCCCATTGCCTTCCATTTATGAAGGGGAACCACGAAGTAAAACTTTCTTCAACTTGATTAAGGGCAACACCAGACTCAGGGAAGGATATGTCTTTTGCTGGACACATGATAGGTAGACATTTAGAGAACTTACGTCTTCTTTATTGACTTTGACAGTCATTAATCCCCTCTCTCTGTTTTTATGATACCTACACTTGTTGGCTACCTACCTATCATAGTCTGTTTGTACTCCTATTGCAAATATCATAGACTCAGTAAGTTACAAGGAATAGAAATTTATTTTCTCCCAGTTCTGGAGGCTGGGAAGTCTAAGATCAAGGCACCGGTGGGATTGGTGTCTGGTGAGGGCTGCTGTCTGCTTCCAAGATGGCACCTTGTTGCTGTATCCTCCAAAGGGGAGGAGCACTGAGTCCTCACATGGCAGAAGGCTAGTCCTTCTGTCAAGCCCTTTTACAGGGAATTCCAATTCCATTTTTGAGGGCAGAGACCTCATGTCTAAATCACCACCTAAAGGTCACAATCTTTTTTTTTTTTTTTGAAATTTCATAGCACTGAATGTGCTTTTTATTTGTTTATTTTTAAATTTATTTCAATAGATTTAGGTGGTACAAGTGTTCTTTGTTACATGGATGAATTGTATAGTGCTGAGGTCAGGGCTTTTATTGTACCCATCATCTGAATAGTGTCCATTGTACCTGACAGGTAATTTTTGATCCTTCGCCCTCCTCCCAGCTCCCCCTTCCTGGCTTCCAATGTTCATTATACTACTTCGTGTGACCATATATACCTACCCTTTAGCTGCCACTTATAATTGGGAATTCTTAATACCATTGCATTAGGGATTAAATTTCAACACAAATTTTGGAGTTGACAAAAACCTTCAAGCTATAACACCACCTGCTTCCCCTATTAGAACAGGGACCCATTGAGGTTAGAAGCTGAGACTTACTCCTCTCAGAATCTCCAGCATATCCCACAAAGCTAGTACATAGTTTACACAATATGTTGAAAAAAATAAATGAACGACAATGATCTTTATTGAGAATATCCTCAGCATAGCAAGATGAAATGATCATTAAGTGACTGCTTCCCATACATTCATTAATCCAAACTATAAGAGGTAAAAATATGTAAATAATTATTTGCTGCCAAGAATAAAACCTAAATAGAAATTATTCATCACAATGGCATTTTGTTCTCATTTCCAGAAATCAGATTTATTTCTTTTGTAAAGAACATTTGATCTCAGGGTAAAGTCTTGCAGTTAAAGAGATATAATATATTACTATACAAGAATTAAGTTAACTTTGCAAATATTCTGATATATCTGGAAGTATCTCTAATAGAAAAATAAAATCCAGGAATTTTTCTGGGATAGTAGGTTTTAAGTTGCTACTTAAAATATTATGTGCCATTTCCAGACTATATACCAATCCAGGAGTCTTTGTTTGGCATTTAGATATTCTGGCCCCTGGAGAACCTCCTGGGACAGTTGCTCTCTGGCCACCATTCCATTCCAAGCCTGCCTTTTGGGTTGTATATAGAAATGCTACTGAGTACTAGCAAACTGTCGTATAAAAATAGAAAGTACATTCTAGAGGTGAAACATGTTTTCATATCCTTTTAAGTAAGGTTTAAGAAAAACATTTTGCATTTCCAGATTCCAGAAAGTGTTCCTTGAAAAGCTGCTGAGATAAATAAACCACACATTTTCTTTTATTTAGCTCAGAAACAGCAAGTTTGAATTAGCCAATAGACTCTTCACCTACATTATTTATCTACATCTTATCACCATACATCTCAGTTGCAAGGAATGAATTGGTATGATTATTTTCCTAGACATGCAATCCTCCAAAACAGACTGGGAAACCTGGGTTAAAACTCAAAGGAATTATTATTTTTTCCTAATTTAGGAAAGACTCTGCTCTTTGTTACTAATTTCAAATATCTCTTCATAGGTGTTTTGTTTCTTTACATTACAGAATATATTCTCTCAGCTCCAAATACTTCCTGGGCTTTGACTTTTGTTAATTGGGCTATGAAGGTGCAAACAAGACCAGAATAGCCTTACACTAGACACAATGACTGTGATGGTTAATTTTATATGTCAGTGTGGCTAGGCCACACTACCCCGATATTTGTCCAACATATTCTAGATGTTTCTGTGAAGATATTTTTTTAGATGAGATTAACATTTAAATCAGTGGATTTTGAGTAAAGCAGATTACCCTCCATAATATGGGTGGGCCTCATCCAATCAGTTGAAGGCCTTAATAGAAATGGACTGACTTCCTCAGAAGAGGGAATTCTGCCAGTAGCCTGCGTTTGGACTTGAACTGCAACATCAACTCTTCCCTGGGTCTCTGGCCTATTGGCCCGCCCTGCAGATTTTGGACTCCATAAT
Organism: Avahi laniger; assembly: GCA_963575035.1. Classification (NCBI taxonomy): domain Eukaryota; kingdom Metazoa; phylum Chordata; class Mammalia; order Primates; family Indriidae; genus Avahi; species Avahi laniger. The sequence continues at coordinate 11,845 of CAUYSK010030273.1, forward strand.
CACATGAGGCAATTCTTAAAAGTACCTCTCTCTCTCCCTGTCTCTGTCTGTTTCTCTCTCTCTCTCTTTCTGTCTTTCTTTTGTTTCTCTGGAGAACCCTGACTAATACAGGGTGACCTTCCACCTTATTTGGTCCATGGAACCTGAGTAGTTTCAAAAAGTGATGCCAGGTGGACCTCTTCATTTTACTGATTTACTTTAATAATCTGTTACAACATATTACAATTATATTACAATTGCAATTATGTAATTACAACATATTAAACACCAAGGGAAGTAGTTTGTTTAAAGGTAGTGGTGGTTCGTTGCCATAGCAAAATACCACAGACTGGGTAATTTATAAACAATGGAAATTTACTTTTCACAGTCTAGAGGCTGAGAAGTCTAAGATCACGGTGCCAGAAGATCCTGTGTCTGGTGAGGGCTGCTGTCTGCTCCAAGAAGGCACCCCTTGCTGCAAACTTACATGGAGGAAGGGGTGAAAGAGGGATGAGCACGTAGTGTCCTCATATAACAGGCGAGATGGAAAGGCAAAAAAGCACTGGAGTACTCCCTGAAACTTCTTTTATAAGAGCACTAATCCATTTATGAGGGCAGAGCCCTCATGGTCTAATCACTGCCCAAGGCCCAACTTCTTAATACCATCACCTTGGGTTTTAAGTTCCAATATATGAATTTTGGAGGAACATATACATTAAAACCATAGCAGCCAGGAATAATTTTTAATTTACATATTCCAAAAATTCGGCATCTCTGCTATGGAGCAGACAATTGTACGTATACTGACCGGTATACTTTTTTTTTTTTTTTAGTTTAACACATGTTTATCAATTGCATGCTATTCCCCTGACTGCAATTCAAGCTATGATTTTGGTTTGAAAAATTCTGAAGGTTTGGGTTGTGACTATTAGCATTCCGGCTGCAATTTAGACATCAGAAGGGATCCACTGATGGAGTCATTGTTCTATCAGGAACTTATTTGCCAGGATTCTTGCCCACATACTTGCATTTCTGTTGCCCATCTACTCCTGAAGGTGCAGAGTGGAGGGAAAGCTGGTCCTGCACAATCGGTGTGATGTCGGGCAGCTTCTATTCTAAGCTTGACTGAGGCAACACAGATGCTTTTAACTTTTCCTCCCCTCGTCCCAAGATGTGACAAAACTGGTAGGAGCAGAGCCAGGCAAAGGCAACGTTTGGTTTTTCTCTCCTTTTCCCTACCCCTCCCTGCTTATCACTCTTTCAGTGAACTCTGTGTTCCGAAACATGTGAATTCCTTCCCCGAGGGCGATATCCACCCAGATCCTCTGGTTGGTGCAAGCCTTTCCGTGATTCCCAGCCAGGCCTGTGTCTCCCAAGCACCATGTGCGGTTGTCCATTGCAGAGGGTGTAGGGGATGGACGGGCGGGTTCAGTAGAAAATCCAGACTATGGAACAAGACAGCGGAGCAGCAATTACTTAACACAAAGTTTTCATACTTTTGATTAATGGCAGTTCCACTACTCATTTCTTATCACGGAGCTTTTGTGTATGTCACTGTTTATAACCATGCCTATGTATTGCAACAGTACCTGTAGAAATGCAGGTTACTTATAGGATGACCAGATATTTTATCACCCATACTGAGACTCTTTGGGGAGTAAAAAGGGGCACTATTAATAGTTACTCCAGGCAAGCCAGCATGTGCAGTAAGTGCCTAGTTATTAGGCACTTACTTCTGTTTTCACCACTGTTGGCCAAATTTCCCTTAATAATATCACAAGCAGATCTGTGAGTAGGAGGGTATTGTGCTTCTTTTATATCTAAGCACCCAACTGCCTTTTGTTAGAATAAAAAAATGTAATTATCAGAGCCTACATACACATAATACCCTCCAGAGGAGGCAGTGGTGTGCACAGCCCATGGTTCTGATCCAGAAACCAGTCTTCATCAACTGGAAAAGCTCAGGGAGAGGGAAATAACACTTCAAAATGATTAGGTCTATTCAGCTGGGGGGTGATGGTGGGAAAGCCCACCTGGCAGGACTCAGTTCCTCTCAGGCTGCTCTTCAACCTCCCGCTCTGGAAACCTCACCTGTGTGGGGAGAGCCACAGCACAGCCCAATTAAGTCAAAAGATGGTACCAAATTGTCTTAAAAATAAAATTCCCATTAATTCCATAAGAAGTAGATGCCATATCACACTTCTGGAAGGAATGGAGGTTGGAGAGGATGCTGCGGAATCAACTCACGATGAGAGAGGTTCAGCCTCAAAGACACTGGGAAGTTCCGCCTTGACCAGCGCAGAAAGAAGGGAGACTGTTTCCTTTTTTAGTCTTTGCTCTTTCACAGCCATGATGGCCAGCGAATGTTTAACTTGTAAAATGCCTTTCATACAATCTGCTTGGGAAGGCATTTTGTTTATGGTCTGATACTGTGCCAGCGTTCAGAATTCCTTTCCTTTGTTTTATTTTTTTTTTAGGTCTAACATGAAATGCTGGTTGTTCCCTGTCTTCACAATCTCTTCTCCCTCCTCCTGTGGCCCCTGCATGCTTGTTCCCTGCCTCTACGTCTGAATCAGCTGCAGGAACGGCTGATTACAAGTAAACATCTCCTTATTGGACAGTAATGGAATGGAAACGGGCTTCTTCCCCCTAAATTATGTATAGAGTTTGTCAGCATTTTTTTTTAAAAGTACCTGATGTGAAGAAAGTTTTGGATGATACTAAGGATTTTCAGCAATAAATTTGGGAGTTTTTGGTCATCTAGCACAAGTTTCAGAAACAGAGATCTGTCTTTTAATTTACTTAGTTCCCTAAATGTCAGTCTGTTTCTTATTTGACTTGTTTTCTTTGCCAGCTGTGTCAGCCAATTAACTTCCATTAAGATATAGCCCAGGCCCGGCGCGGTGGCTCACACCTGT